>SNQJ01S0015416.1:1531-23293 GCA_010110895.2 Picea sitchensis | reverse complement strand
ATTTTCAGAGTTGTCCCCCCATCTTCTTGCACAAAGCAATTTTATATTAAAATATTAAAATATGGAGGGCCATTCTTTGAGGGTGTAAGAGGCTAACCCGTCGGGATACTGAACAGGTCTGCTAGCAGCAGGTACCGGCCTATGGTATGACTAGGTAAACCCATCGTAGCACTGAACAGACTTGTTGGCAGCGGGGCATTCTACCTAGCGAGGATGGTAATTTGATAAAAAAAAAAATCCTAAATCTTAAACTTGTCTTGATGTACGACATTACTTGTAGACAACGCTGACACAAAGTATGTATGGTTAAGCTAAGGTTAATGAACTCCATAAATTTGCCATTGGGAACTAACTTTGAGACTATCTCAAAACTCTCTCATCTACCTCTTCTTAGCTATATGTAGGATATTCTATCACATAGGTGGGGCCATATTCTAACTGTCTCGTCAGACTGATATGTGAAATTTATCTCTACACTTAACAAGTTGTAAATCTTCGACTATTGAGAGAATTGACCGGTTTCCTATATTTTTTATTGTGAGGTGTCACAATACTTATGAGTGGGGGAGGGTTTCATGAGTTGACAAATGACAACACTGTCTATCTATAATCCATGAGAAGAAGAAGTGGAATCTTTAAAAAAAATCTGTATATTGTTTTCATGATACAAGCTATTATATCAACAGTTATTTTATTTTGAAATGCTAAATATTCCCCGTGTGTTATAAACTGTTGTACATTTCTTTGACAGACCACTTAATTGGTTTTCTTTACAGACTGTTCATTACAGATTTGTGATTACATGCCTTATAATATGCGAGATAGAGGAATAGATTGTGTGAGCATGATGGAAAAACAAATAATAATGGAACACTCTTATCATGTCTCTGCTCCTATTCACTGTGACTGTCAAAAGTGTTGTAAGACTCAGTGCTATGGATAAAACATCCATTACAAGATGAACAAATTTCATTTTGCATAGGAGTACCATATGGGGTGCCATTTGAAAGACCATATGAGGTGCCATATGGACGACCGAATGACGCACCATATGAAGGATCGGATGAGGTGTATACACACAGTAAATGACCATGATTTCAGGTAACCATGAATCATTTGAATTTATTTGGTTGTTCAGTTGTATGATGAGTTAGTTAAATTGCAATTGAGAATTAAATGATACAATTCTTAAACATTTTTATGATCAAATGTCCAAGTTGAAGACTTGGACATTGATCTAACTCCTTCATCATTACGATTGCCTCCAAAAGATGCTCTTCGAATTCGAAATCGACGCACTCATGCTCACACATGGCAACTCGTGTGTGATGAATTCATCAATGAATTCAACCGTTTCCACCTTGGGCGCATTCAAAATCAGAGGGTTAGATCCAAATTGTTATTTCACTCATGCATTGTGCTCATCCTCTACCCAATTGCGCTCACCCTTTGTCCAATTGTGCTCGTCATCTGTCCAATTCCGCTCCTCTGCTCATCCCCGCACTGTCACCATGCCCAAACGATATGGGTCATCCTCCTATGCTGACCTCTTTGCTATCCCCGAGTTCACATAGTGTAGGGAGGTGTTCCTTCGTGCAGGGTGGGGACATTCTTGGCCCATCTGCAGGGCCACAATGATGGCGTTTCTCTGTAATTTTCCCTCAGATTCGATGGAAGGATGGCGCGCATGGGCTCTCTAACCTTCTTGGTCTCTAAGGAATCAATTGCCTCAACCACAAAGCTTCCAAGGTTTGGAGACCGCTAGTTCAAACACCACCAGTTGCCATGAGCGAGCTACAACATGGCCTTTAAACCTGAGTTTCAGAATGTCTTTGGAGCTAAGGGATACTCCAAGGAGTGGATTAAGGATGAGCTAATTAACCCTCTGATAGTCATCAACAAAATGATCACTTGTGAAGGTAGATATTTTGTTTTTAAAGCCTGACATTTTCGATTATTAGCTCATTTTCATTTAAATAAGCCATTGAATTTCCCTTTTTACTTCTTAAAAAGTCTTGAGAAGATGTCTTCCCAAGTACGAAAGAATGTGGCCAATCCTCATAACAACCTATTCCACCATGGCCTCATCGAATTACTTGTCATAGCCGAATTGTCAAAATAGGGGAAGACATGGGATGAGTTCATTTATCAATTTTCAAACCCCCACCTTACAATCAAGACCAACAAGAAAACACTTGATCCAAGGACTGTTACTCAATCCAAACCCCATTCTCCGAAGACTCCAAACCCTCCTACTCAGGCTATTCCTCTACTGGAACAAAAGACCAAGAAACTTGTTGATACCCCTGCAGCCTCATTGGACAAAAAGACTAAGAAGCCTATTGATAACTCTCCAATGCCCTCAACATCTATTGATACTGCACCCAAAAAATTACAAGAGGTAATTCAACAAGAATTCCATTTAATCCCCACAAATAGGAGAGGAGCTAATCAATTCAAGAGAGGATCTTTTTGAAAAAGTGCCTGAAATACAAGAGGAAAACCTTATGAAAAACCCCCAAGCACTTCAGACCCTATCCAAGTATCTTCCGATCTCGAAATCCCTCATAAAAGACTTAGGGAAGTGTCTACAGAAGAATTGGAGCCTCATAGAGAGAAAAAATCTGAACCCATTTCCCTCATAAACCCCCTGTTACTCCTACCTCACAGATGCCTACACCAGATCCCAAAATTGATAGACTCTTTACATCCTTCAAGGGATCCAAGCCCTCCTCTGAGATATCTGATCATACTCCAGCCATTGAAAAGTTACAAGAGAAAAATGTTCAACTGCTGCAACAATTGGAAGAGAGGAAGACCATGGATAAACATCTCCACCATGACAATGCAATACTACAAGCAAAGGTGAATTCCCTCCAAAGATTGGTTGACCAAATGACTAATGACAATCGTAGCCTCCGTGCACAATTGAAACACCGCAAGAGGGCCAAGACAAAGTCTTCAAGGCAAGAAGCTTCTAAAGCTAATCCATCCCTTGCTCAACAAGTCTAGTCATATTGGGCAATTCATTTTTGTTTGCAGTGGGACCTGCAAAATCTTAGGTGTGGGGGTAATGTTGGGCTCATGATTTGGTTAATTAATGATGCTGATTAAATCCTTTTTGATCGATATTATATGTGTATTTAACCATTTTGAAGAATTTTTGAAGGATTTTATATAGAATCGTCATAGCTTCATACCAGATATGTGCAATTGATGTTTTGTGATGGTTTTGAGTTTAATTCAATTCGATTTAATGATTATGAGAAGCTAATGCGCGATCTGTGTGTCACAGGGCAAATTCACAATGCGTTTTTCCATCCAGTAGCTCATCCGGTACTCCATCTGACACTGCATTTGGTACTTCATTCGACATTGTGTCCGACACTACATCCAGCATTAGGAGCATGGACGAGTTGGCAGTTATTATATTGGCGGCTGTGCTGGGCGAATCAACGACATGGGTTTTGTTCACCCTCGTGGCCTCCAGCTACTAAGCTCTTGACATCTCAAATTAAACAGTTATGCTGATCGTTGAGTGGCTCGTTCAGTTTCTAGAAGCCAAAGGTAGTTATAGCGTATTTAATAGAATTTACCATTTTTAGAGGAGGTTGACCCTTCCAGTGGTCGACCTCTTGGGTTGTAATCATTATAAATACCACAGTATTGATCAAACAAAGTGTCGAGAATTGTTAGAATCATTTTGTTGTGTAACTGAAGACATTTCCACAAACTTGTGCTAGACTAAGTTTTTTAATTTAATGTTAGAACCGTGTTGATTAAGCTCACGATTTGTTGTTGAGGAGTAGCCACGACCTGTTGGGGGGGCCACCAGTGGTCTGGGTGAATACTTAGATATATAGCTTGTGTATTTCAGTTGTGCAATTATCATTTCTTTCATTTTATGTTATATGTGTTTTTATCATTTTACATGTTGTGTGTTTGTTGTTCATTATTTAATTGTTTAAATTTCCTTTTTGCAAGTTGCTTGAGATAGTTGTTAATATGTTGTGTCTTGTAATTGTTAGTAAATAGATTGCAAACTACTAACCTTGTTGTGTGTTAAATGCTAATTTGAATTATTGCAGGTTAAAATAGAATAGCTAAAACAAAGTATCTATTTAACACAGAGTACAGAGTTTCGATGGATTAATAGTTGCGAGTTTTGTTAATTTAATTCTCAGTTTAGTCATGCTTTCCCGAGTCTAGTTTGCTTATCAATTTTGTTGTAGTATGATTTTTTTTTTTAAGTAAAAAAGGGTAGTACCTGCTATATTAAGTTAACATAGAAACATTGACAAAAATACGCAAAGATATAGTCGTCCTGAGCCACCAAAAATGCCGTCGTTTTACCGGAAACCAACATAGTTTGGAGTGAAATGAGTCTAGGAAGATAAGCTAAAAACTGTTTTGCCCTCTGTCCTGCACGAAGGAAACCAGGACAGATGGCCATAGTTCAAGTTAACATTGAGCAACAACATGATGAAAAAAACAAACTAGCATAGGAGAACTCAGATACCCGGTGACATGTCGCCATTGCCTTTCGGACGTGTGGATCTGGCTGGGATGGCAAAAGGCTGCGCGCACATTGGACATTTCCGCTTTGCTGGAGCATTGGAGTACGCGTCAAGGAGCAAGTCCAGACGATGTCCCATGAGGAGGGCTCTGTGCTCCTGGTCTGCCATGTGGCCTCGGAGTTCGAACACTAGAGCCATATGCTCTGCACGGAGGAGTGGACCATGCAAATCATTGTTTACTACCTCGTCGAAGGTTTCATTCCCCACTTCCATGTTCATCCCTGCTCTAGCCTCGTTCACGTTCATTCCTGCTCTGGCCGCGTCCACATTCATCCCTACTCTGGTCTCGTCCNAAACTGTTTTGCCCTCTGTCCTGCACGAAGGAAACCAGGACAGATGGCCATAGTTCAAGTTAACATTGAGCAACAACATGATGAAAAAAACAAACTAGCATAGGAGAACTCAGATACCCGGTGACATGTCGCCATTGCCTTTCGGACGTGTGGATCTGGCTGGGATGGCAAAAGGTTGCGCGCACATTGGACATTTCCGCTTTGCTGGAGCATTGGAGTACGCGTCAAGGAGCAAGTCCAGACGATGTCCCATGAGGAGGGCTCTGTGCTCCTGGTCTGCCATGTGGCCTCAGAGTTCGAACACTAGAGCCATATGCTCTGCACGGAGGAGTGGACCATGCAAATCATTGTTTACTACCTCGTCGAAGGTTTCATTCCCCACTTCCATGTTCATCCCTGCTCTAGCCTCGTTCACGTTCATTCCTGCTCTGGCCGCGTCCACATTCATCCCTACTCTGGTCTCGTCCACATTCATCTCTGCGCAGGCATTGTCCCGAGACTCGTTCTCGCTCGTTGCCTTCTCAGCATGACTGGTGGGGTTGTAGTCACCCGTCCACGGTATCTCTTCGACGAAACAAATTAGGAATTCTTATGCAGGCTCTCCCTTCAAACCGCTTCCATCTTATATTTCAGGCACCGTGGCTTGGGGTTCCAGGGTGGTCGCGATATCCTCTAGGTACGACGTTTCTTCGACATAACAGGTTGTAAACTCGTCTGCAGTGCCTCCCTTCAGACAACTTCTAGGCTCAATTGCAAGGGTGTGCGTGCTACACTCTATCCCAGGCTCAGCTATAATGGCATGGAGTGCCAATCGGTCGGCTCGTGCTCTTTGTCGGAGGATGGAAGTTGCCATTGACAAAACGCGCTCAAGGTTCTGCCTTATTTGCCTCTGCTCTTTGTGGGTGTACCAGGCCGAGCCTCGACGAGGCTTGCCTCGCTTCCTTGTCATTGCGGATGAGGGGTGAATGGAGATACAGAGAAAACTGCACCAGAGCTCGCAACTAGCGGGGAGGTCCAAAACGAGAATGAACCAGCTCTGTCCAGGCTCTCCAACTTTCGAATTTCCAAATGACAGCATCGCATGGCTTCCTATTAACTCTGTCATATTGAATGCTGGTTGTGCTAGTGCATTCGTGCGAGGGAGAAGTCCCACCTCCGTATAGCGGCTGTAATGGTCGGCTACCATCGTAAATATTGAAGGGATGGGGAGAGGCCTACAACATTTAAGCTATGGCTTGATGCTGAGCCATGTGGCAAGGCGTCACCACGTGTCACCCCATCCGGGGCAATTTTGTTGTAGTATGTTAAGGTAGAAGTAGAATTTAAATTAAGTTTTTATAAACATTTTAACTTGCAATTTGAATTGTTAATAATAGGATTAGCTTAACTTATTTTACGAAATTTCCATTCTAGATTTAAATTGCAATTTTAATTAGAAGTTTGAGTTTGAGTTAAGTTTTTGTTACAAGTCTCTAATTGTGTGAATTTGCTTACATTAGCATAAGAGTGCATTTGAATTAAGTAGACTAGTGTTTTCTTATCATTGATAATTAATGCATAAATTGAGGGATCACATGGATTTTCAGGATAGTTGATATTTCTTCTATGATGGCTAAGCTCTCGTTAGATTGCTTGATTCATACCTTTCATTTCGCTATAGAAGTTAATATTTAATTTATTCCTCTTGAGCTATCACTAATTGTTAGATGCCATCATGATGTCATAAGACACCGAAGACATAATCATCATATTTGAAGTTTCTTGTTATTGTAGATTAAGAATAATTGTTGATTAATCTTTGAATATTGTCATGATGCTTTTAATTAAATAGGTTAAGATTTCCCTTTGCAGATTATAAGTAATTATGAGTTTTATCTTAAGAATAGATTTCACTTGCTGAATAGTTTTGATGAGTTACATGTTGAGTAGTTTTGATTAGCTTACTTGCTGAATAAGTTTTAATAGGTTAGTTGTTTGATTGTTTACCTGCTTACTTGTTGTTGTTCATTGATTTGAATAGATTGATTAGATTAATTTACTATTGCTATTGCTCATTAAGTTGAACAGATTGAATAGATTACTTGCTTTTGCTCATTATATTAAATAGGTTAACTTGTTCAAAGTAGGGTTTTCATTTTCTTCTTTAGGAACAATCCATCAATCCATTGTTTAAAAGTTGCTTAGGGTAAATAGTTCGAGTTCCTTGATAGGGTTTGCTCATTGATAGTCTTTGCTTAAGTAGATTAGCCCTCATAAAGACCATCTCCTTAGTTAGATTATACTTCCTCTAGCTTTTCTGCCTTGGCACATATAGTGCTACAACTCTAAGTTTACTTACCCCGGGTTGACAATTTAATTGAGGGATTTAGTGAATATAGAACACCCATCACTTGGCGATGACAAATATGGTGACCTATTGCAAAACCAACAATGGCAACCACAACATCGACACCAAAAGCCTTGTCAATATGATTTACGGTTATTGGAGTGTTGACCAATATGGATTACAAGGAGAGTGTTCTCGTTCTAATGTCATAGGTGATTCTTAAGTGGACGTCAAGGAATCTAATAGTTGTGATGAACTCATGGCATTGTTTCTTAGAGAACAATTTTTTTAGATGTTGGAGGTACATCGGTCTCTTCACATTATAGTTATTAGCATGACTGGGTCTATTTTTGTGAGAAAGATTACCTCTTTCCTATGAATTCCGCTCACCATAACAGTGTCCATATAGAGATTTCATAGTTTCCTAATGGTTTTTAAATATTAGATATATTTAGTTATTTGATTTTTACCTAAAACCATTACATTCATATCATCCCACATCTTACATTGTTTGCTCTAGGCTAATCACTTTGAAACTATGGACAAGTCATATCGCCAAAGACCCTGTGACTGAGAGCATCCCTCTGATACTATAGGTTTCTAATAACTTATATGCCCGCAAAAATTATCTCCATCTTAGCCTCTGGTGCCGAACACTTGGCAAGATATTTTCATGTCTCTTTCTTCTTCTTAAAATCATTGTCTTCCTGTTCTAGGGCCTAAAAATCCCCAAGAGATATTAAAACTTTAGAATTCGTACAATCCCTTTGGAGGCGAGTCAATCTGGATTAATCCTTGGGGGTTTTGATTGATCAATTCCCTACACTGATAGGGATTTGAACTAGTGTAGTCTACTCTATTTTTGGGTGTATTGATTGCCCATGGATGTTATTACATAAATTAAATTAAAAATTTCTAACATATATAGTTGTGAACGGGGTATTTCATCCAGCACCAACACTGCATTTGAGTCGTGTTTGTTGCAATACGTAGAAAAAACTGTAGTGATGGCAAAGGAAGAAACGAGATTTAATGATCCTAAGACTGCAAAGCAAAAGAGTGGTTCACGATGATCTGTAATGAACACTTTGCAATTCATGGCATAAAATGCAACCATCTACAAGTCTTGATGGGAGAAAACTACAAGACATCCTATAGGTCATATCGTGTTAAAAACGAGTCAATTTTCTTTTTTGGTTTCATAGGGGTGCTATCACTACAACTAGGCATAGTGAAAATAGATTTATTTGTTGGCATTCTTATGTTTTTGTTTTTAAAAGTGGGCGAGATCTAGTTTAGGTGTGCAGGAGATTACATGCAACAGAAGGAAAATTATTTATCACCAGATATGGATCCCAAAAGGAAGACAAATGGTGACTGACAGAGGTATGTAGCCGCTCAAGTCGACAAAAAGGGAGGTCGAATCCCAATGGACAACAAAAGAGGCAGTGGATAGGTGATGTGGTAGGCAGTATTGGACGACAGGTTTTGAGCGGTTGACAAGTTTTGGGCAAAAACTATCCCTATATACATGCCTTCGGCATAATTATTTATGTAATGTAATCAATGTTGAATGGGTTATTCCTTTTTGATATTTTATTGATTTGAATTCTACTTTTTTTGTTTTTTCAACGTCATTTGATGCAATGAGTGTTAAGTGGATTATTCAAGTTTAAGAAAAAATGGTCATTAACAAATAACCCTTGTGGGAGATGGGCCATAGATGAACAAATTTGAATATTCCATAACGTAAAACATTAAAAGTCCCCACATACTTAGATAAAGATAAAGTAACTTCAAATTTATAATAAGGCATAATATTTTCTAAGGTTTTGCCACTAATGTAGTGGCTTAAATGGGATTTATCACGGGGGAAATCCATGTTTAAGGGCACGTGAGCTAGAGGAGTCTTGGGATAGGTGACCTTCCCAGGGAGCCTTAGCGATTGGGTGCAAGTCCCAAAGGTGACAATTGATATTATGTGATTCATATCACTAGTTTCAATCCTACTCCACCCTTATTAGCATCACACAATCCAATGAGTGCTAAGTGGACTATTCAAGCTCATAAGAAGTTGGTCATTGGTGAATGATGCACATGGGAGATGGGTCATGGATAAGTAGATTCAAATACACAATGAATCCCAAAAGAATGATGTTTCACGATGTTGAATTGTTGAAGCCGCACATATGCTTAAATAAAGAGAGAGAAGCTTTAAATGAATAGTTTATACGACACAATACTTGCTGAGAATTTGCAAATGGGTAGCAAGCTAAGTGGGCTTGACTATGAGGAAAAAATAATGGTTAAGTCTATGTGATTTGGAGGAGTCTTGTCATGGGTGACCTTCCCATGAAGTCTTAGTTATCAAGTGCAAAACCCAAAGGTAAGAATTGATGTTATGTGAATCATCTCTTAGGTTTCAATCCCACATATTCATTATTATAAGCATCACATATTGCATCGAGTGCTAAGTGGACTATTCAATCTCATGCAAGTTTGTCTTAAATGAATGACTTTGAATATCCAGTTAAATCTTGGAAAAATAATATTTCATCGTAAATTTTGATCATAGTAGTTTTAGTGACTTAAAGTACTTTCTATATATTTTTTGATAAATAAAAAGTAGCAAATTGTATTGGATTAATAAAACATATACATGAGTTCAAAAAATGAGGCAATCCTTTTAGTTTGACACGAGGACCCCACACATCCATACTTTTGATGCAAGGATATCAAACTAGTGCACAATTTTGAAAGATGGCAACAAAAAGGAGTCTAGGTTGTCATAGAAACCTCAATTGTCCCACCTCTTCTTCATCTAGTGGCTCTAATTCATTCATGATGATTATTTGAAAGATTGCAGCGAAATAGGGGGTCATGTCATGATAAGGTGTGAGTTTTCGATCATCTCCCATCCTTCAACACTCATTTTCCTCGTAGTGTTATGCACTAAATACTCAGACAACATAAAAATAGAAAGAGAGGTAACTCCTCCCTTTAGAATGAGAAAGAAGAATGAATGAGAAGTATCTTCAAAGGGGAAACCTCCTTTTGCAATATAAAAAATGCACAATATGAGATGATCTCTAAAACTAGGCCTCCTTGGTATATATAGGAGACAAAGGGTACAATTATAGTTAAAGGGTCTACCCAACCATTAAAGGGCCTAGCCGACCAATAAAGACAACAATAATAAATCAATAGAAATGTAATAACTTGATATCTAGGGCTTAACATACCCCTCCCCTTCAAACAGGTGTTGCCCTCGATACTTGATTAGTTGTGGAAATTTTTGCACGAATAACTCATCTTCCAATTGTTGAAAATTATGTTGTCATTGATGTCAAGGGTAGAAAAGACTATAACAGTCATGAATATCTTACATGAAACGACCATAATAACAAAGATGATTGTGCGTGATTGTGTAGAGAAAATCGGACCAAACTAAACAGAAGAAGAAAATAATATTCTATGTTCGTCCCATAGTCAATCCAAAGGAGGACAAGAACTAGAAGACGAACAATTATGTGACAGAGTAATCACAGCATGTTGAATCTCAACGAGGCAGAGAAATAAGCTTTGAGCACGCAAGGCAGGTGTGGCTAAGCTTTTGTGATGTGCATTTGAGCGATAACAATTGGAAGTCGAACGAGATGCAGACCTAAGTGACAATATGTCCATTAAGGGAAATTGAAGTAAAAATATGAAGACACAACAAAATAAATGGCAAAATCGATATATCCCACATTCATTGGGTAATTATGATAAAAAGGGTTTATAATGAAAAAACGTTATTGCTTAGTTTGAATGAAAGTGAGCAGAAGAGCTATAGAACCTTACGTAAAGGATTAAATTTGAGTGATTGGATCCTAACCGTTCATCTCTAGAGATCAACGATTAAGATCAAAGATTGGGGGCAAATACCTAGTGGACCAGCTCATCCACGACAACACCACAATAACAATCTCATCAACACCTTGTGTCCAGTCAGATGAGTGTCAGTGCTATAACAAACAACTCTATAGAAGCCACGTGTCAATTTCACATCATCCAGAACAAAAGAAGACGTCCACATGGCAACCACCTCATCTTCAACATCAGGATGAAGCTCTAAAAAACGATTAAGTATTGAGATATCACAGAGATTATGAGCATGATGGAGAATCATGAATATGAGGGCATGAATCGGTGGTGAAATCTTGAAAAATAACTAAGTACCAGGAATCAATTGATGTCTTGAGAAATGGATAAGTATGAAGATTGGATTAGTAGGACGGATGCATGGAATCGACAAGATAAGAATGGAGATGTCGTGCGAACCCGCGGTGAGATCTTTAGAAATAACTAAGTATGGAGAATTGGTCGGATGCGGTGAAACCTCTAAAAATGATTAAGTATCAAGACATCGTGGAGATAGTGAGAATGGTGGAGGATCAAGAGTATGTAAAGAATGAGAGCGAACCTGCAGACTTGTGGTGAGACCTTGGAAAATTGGTTAATTATGAGGACTCGATGAATAAATAACTAAGTACCAAGAAATGTCTAGGAAAATGACTAAGTGTCAAGAATCAATCAGATAGACGAAGTGAAGAAGAGAAGAATGAATGATGATGTCTCACATACTTGCGGYGAGTAGGTTGAAAATTGACTAAGTAGAGGAGAACCACAKACCCGTTGTGAGATCTTGGAAAATCGACCAAGTGCCAACTAAGKACCAAGATTGGATCAATCGGACGACCCAAAGGGTGAATATCGGATGACCCAGGAGGTCACCACTTGCCACAGATAAGATGACCTAGAAGGTGAGAGATCCAACGACTCAGGAGGTTGCCATTTGTCATAGATCATACATCCTAGAGGGTGAAATATCCAATGGCTCATAATGTCTCAAACCCACAGAGAAAGGATTGGAAATGCGCCTAAGTATAGGTGCAAAATGAGTGTTGTGGAACTTAAGGGTGCAATTTGGAGGTCGCAGAAGTTTGAAGTGAAGAAGAGATATGTCCTAGACCTGTAGTGAATCCATCGAAACAGATCGACGATCAAGATCAATCTAAGAGATCTGATCCGATTGTGGCTATAAGCCAAAGACCCATGGTCCCGATGTGCTAAAGAAAAATAGATCAAAGATTGAGATCTAATCAAGGGAAGATCAGATAGTTGTTGTGTGTTGTGGTTGCATGGTGTGTTATCGAGGGAAATTAAATAGATTAATGGTTGAGATTATATCTTAATATGATCTGATGGTTACTAAGTGTTTGTAACACCTCAAAATTACTCACTTCGATAGTGTCGCAAGTGTCGCCATTACAAGTGTTGTAAGTGTCGCATCTTGACTACAAGTGTTGCAAGTGTCATAAAAATCATACTGCCATCTTTCCCATGTCGTGCCTCTAAACAACATCACAAAGACACTTAAGACACCTCAAAGACTAATTTGGAAGAAGAGAAATCATTTGACAGAGAGTACAAACCTTTGCCACTGAAAGAACTACTAAAAAATGGATTTTGGAGAGGAGCGCTCCCCTACCCACTGTCAGGGAGTGTTAGCGCTCCCTGAGCCTCTTTGGGGGAGTGTTTGAGCGCCCTGTGCACCCTTTTGGGGAGAGCTACCCTTTTCTGAGCAAATTTTGGGTTTGTTGAGGCAAATAAGGGAAGAATCCCTCAATTCGTGAAGGTAGTTGGATTCGAATAGATGGTTAAGGCATGATCTTAGGGAAGATCCTCAACTGAAGGAGAGGAATCCTCAACTTACCCCAAAGATCTCTCAAGTGGTTGGGCCTCTCCAAGGTTATATAAGGAGTCCTTCTCATGGTGAAAGGTACAATGGAGATTGAGAATTACATCAAACTTATGACCTCATGAGTGAGATGTCATCAAAGCAATCAATGGAGATTATTTGAGCAAAGGGGTTGGACAAGGGGATTGGAAGAAGTTGTTGCACCTTCATTCAAAGGATTGTAAGTATCTTTACTTGTTCTCATTAATAATCAATGCTTGGCATGTTTCTTTCAAACTTATGCTTGTTCCACATGAGTTTGTCTGCAATAGATGGATCTATGTTTGGGATAATCTCAGTAGAGTAGGAAGTCTTTTGTACCTTTGTTTGTTTTACAGGACCTATCAGGGAGCTCAGGATTGAAGCTCAGCCTGGACTTTGCAAGGACAAACGTCGCTAATAAGGTACATATATTTCTCCTTCTCTTTCATTTATTAGCTTGGTTAGATATAAAAGGAAGTCAGTGTCCATGTTAAGCACTTTTCTGTCTTGGCCTTAGGAGTCTAGAGACTAAGAGGGAATCCACTTGTCTGCCGGGGGATTCACCTACAACAACATTGAGGACCAATAAACGAGATCATGTGCAACAGAAGGGAACCAAGATCAATTTTCAAGGAAGTGTTTCAAAGGATTTTTGAAGCCAGAGTTTGGAGGAATAAGTAAAGGGAGTTGGAGCTGACCCAATGAAACTTTATATGTGGACAAATCATTGAGCGCATGAGCTGTATAAATAAATATGCCATAATCATTTTGAAGTGGAAGCAAGTGTGATATGAAAGAGTGAAAGCAGAGGTAAGGATCGTGGAAGAAAATTTCTGAAGCTTCAAGGTTCAAGGATGTCAGAGAACAAAAGGAAGATAATTTAAGGGTGGCAAGGTGGTGCAAGGGAGAGGATTGGTGTCCTCATATTCTTAATACGTTAGTTTATGGCAGATTGGTGTTTGTTGACTATAAGTGGGTGCTTACAATGAGGATTGGTGTCCTGGTCTTCTAAACAGGTGGGTTCCTGCCAGATTGAATTGTAAGTGGGTGCTTACTACATGGATTGGTGTCCCTCATAGGTTGGAGCCTGTAAAGAATGTAATTCTTGTTTAAATCTAAGAAAAACTTTCATGGTTTTCTCCCTTATTGGGTTTCCATGTAAAATATCTATGTACTGTGACTTTGTGTTGATATTTGTTGACGCAATTAATTATATGCATTGCTTATGTTTGATTGTATGATAACTAGTAAAATGGTAACGATAAAAAGCAGTTGAAATTCGTTCAATATTGATTCACCCCCCCTTTTAGTATTGGTGTCTATTACAACAATTGGTGTCAGACATGTTCCTTCATGAACCGTCTAACCACTAGAAGGTGAATCCCTGCAAATCAAATGGATGAACATGAAGGATTTTCCACAAACAAAGCTCCAATATTTGATGGATCAGATTATGTTTTCTGGAGGATAAGAATACAAACTTATTTGATGTCACTTGGGTTTGACGTTTGGAGAGCAATTGAGAATGGTTACACAACTCCAAAAACTCCACCCGTAGATACAAATGGAAAGATGCTCAATAACAATATTTCCAGGGCTAGGATTTGTATTCTTTGCAGCATGGAAAAACATGTGTTTGTCAAAGTCATGCATTGTCGTTCAACAAAAAAGATATGGGACAAGCTACAAAAAATATATGAAGGAGATGACAAGGTCAAGAAGGCAAAGTTTCAAATCCATAGAGGACAATTTGAGACCCTTAAGATGAATGAAGAGAGAAGTATTACATCATATTTTCTACCTGTGGATGATATTCCCAACACTATCAGAGGATTGGGTGAAGAGATTGAAGAAACTATCATTCTACAAAAGGTGCTTAGATCACTCCCTCAAGATTTAACCCCAAGATACCTTCCATTGAAKAATTAATGGACCTAAACAATATAACAATGGATGAGTTGCACRGAATCCTCACTGTGAATGAAATCAKGATAGAATAGGACAAGCCAACAAAACTATCAAAGAAGCAAACAACCTTTAAGGCATAAAAAAAGACAAAGATAAAATAATACAAGACAAGTGATAGCTTAACATCGAATTAGATGAGGAAGAAGATAAMTTTATTAGAAAGCTCAAAAGAGGATCGGGCAAACATAAAGGTAAGCTTCTCTTTATATGTTTTAATTGTGGAAAAGTAGGACACTTTGCTGCTAAATGCCCTTATAAGAATAAAAATAACGAAGAAGACTCCAACCTAAGAGGATACAGAAAGGCCAAGACTGATAAGAAAATAAATTTCTTCAGACAAAAGAAGAATCTATATACCAATGAGGACAACAACTCTTTAGGTGACAGTGACAATGAAACAAAATAAATTCTCTTTATGGGTCTAGAAACATAGACATATGTCCTAGAAAATGGAGACACAGATTCAACAGAAAAAGATAATCTTGAAGTTGATCGAGAAGTAAACCTTGAAGCGAAATTCATTAGTGTCTTAAAAGAAATAGACAGACTCGAAGATAAGAATAGAAAGCAGAACAAGGAATTGCGAAAATATAAAGAGGAGGAACATGATTATGAAGAGACAAAGAATACAATGATTATCCGAAAGGTTCCGGTAGAAGTGTTATAACCCTAAATTGCACCATACATGCATACCTGACATCATGCCATCTTATTTGCTATTTTTGCCAAGCCATCATTGAGCATCTCTCCTTAAAAAACCACATTTTTGAAGATGTACGTGTCCTGCACCATTATTGCGCGCGTACACATGCTTACTGCACCACTACAACTCACATGCGTACGCTAGTTGAACCATTATAGCCCGCATATACTCCAAAAATTTGTAAAAATTAAAAAGTTGCAAGGAATTCATTGAGATTACGAGCTATTGGGTAGTTTTCCAACTGTCCCACCACCTATAGCCCGTCACCCAACCGAATAACCATCCTTTTTGTCATATAAAAGGAGGTGTTGGGGTCTCATTCCAAAGAGAAGCATAAGAACAATGAAACTCTGCCCATTTCACTTTCCCCCCTTGCCCCAAGAATTTGCAGCCACATTGTGAGTTTTGAGCCAAAATTCCCTATCCTTGCCTTTTTCCTCCATTGCAAGCCTAATCCATTCCCTAGAGAGAGCTGAAGAGGAGAAAGATACGTGGAAGTGCAGTTGGATCTTGGCGAAGAGGAGCCTGGACTAGGTTCGAGGAGCAGTCACTGATCTCATTGTAAGTAACTTTGTGAGATTAATAAAAATGATACTTTTTTTGTCCTGAATATGATGTGTTCAATCTTTATGTTTGATTTATATTTGATTATGACATCTAACCCACTAATTCATATATGAGATGCATGTTTGTAGTTCTTTGTTTATCTATTTATGAATACAGGTCGACCTTCGAAGGAGACTTGTAGTCGAGGAACAACCGAACACAAAAGGATCAACACCGTACGCAGAGTTTAAGGTAGAGTTACCAGATCTTTTTACCTTGTGTTTTATGCATGAAGTGGGGTGTATTTGAGGTAGTTGTTAAAGAGTAGGAGACTTGAGACGGTTAGCTCTGCCTACATGTTGAACCCTAGTGTAGTCCATAGGGGGGTTTTCCCACTATAACAGAATTGGCGACCATACTGGGGAAGCCTCTAGGGTTTTTAGGGGATATTGTGTTGGGTGTTTTAATTGGTTTTGATTACCTTTTTGAGTTTTTTGTAAGTTGTTGTGTCTTTAAGGGATTATGGTCTGCCATACCAGTACTCCCTGCCTTGTTAGCCTTGTCTGTTAGTTTTCTTTTTGAGAAGTTACAGAGGTGTACACGACCTGTAGTGGGTCTGCACTTGTACATACACACTCTACCTTTGAACAACCCACGTACATACGCAGGTTGCTTAAGTGTCAGTACTGTGCCTGTGTCAAGAAAGTCTTTCTTCAAGAAGAGGCAATCAACCTATTCCCTTATTGAAGTCATACTTCTCAGTGGTTTTCTTGATCTAGTCCCGGTCTCTGTTGTTACAATCTTTAGCCTAGTTTTGACGTCAGCTAGCTTATATCTTTATCAAGATTTCTTGTGTTTTCTTAGTAAGGGTTTGAGACAAGTTTGTGAGTCTTTTCTGATCAGTCTGTTTAGTATTGTCAGTGACTCCCTGCGATCTACAGTAGACCTGAAGTTAGTTTTTGGTCTTGTCTTTTCTTCACTTTTTCCCTTTCACTTGCTTTAGAAGAAAAGGAAAAGAAGTTGTTTCAAGTTTCTTATTTTGAAGCATAAAAAAAAAAGATTTCATTTCTTTGTTTGGTAAGTAGTTAGGTTAGTTGTCTTTGCTTATCAGGAGAAAGAGTACTTTCTTAAGTTATTTACTGAATGCTTAGAACACTTAAGTAGCTCGTAGTCAAGTGAAATATTGTTTTGGGTTTTTCTTTTAAAATATCTTAGAAAAAATTAGTTACGAAAAGTTGGTTAAAGAGTGTAAATTTGCAAATCTTTATTTGTCAAAAGGAAGTAGTTTGCTTTCAATTTCATTTAATGCTCTTCTCTTTCGTCTCTTAAAATACACCACTAGTTTCATTTCCGTTTCCTTGACTTTAAGACAAACCACTTAAAATTAATGCTTAATTAAAATTTATTAGACTTTATGTTTGTAGGGTCCATCAACTAGTCTAGGCTAGAGCCTTGATTTACGTTGGAGAGGAAACTCTTCAAGGTTATAAAACAAACATAAGAGTCTATGCTAGAGAGTGTAAAAATTCTAGTAAACGTGAAAGTTATCCGGGACCCCCCTCTAACACAGGGGATAAACATGAGGTCATGTGCGGAAAGGCAACAAAGATAACCCCTCCAAAGCCAGACCAAGCATAGTGGAGAATGCATATAGAGGACTTGTCTTGGGATTCAGTTGATCGCATTTTCCATGGGGCTTCGTGGGTCTCAAACCCATTCGAGGTCCTCAGTCTTCTTCCAAAACACTTGCTTTCGATACCCTCGATAGGTTTTGGGCTTGATACCTTGCTCATTGCGGTCCACCCGACTTTCGACTGTACCCACCTGGTGACTGTTCGCACGCTGGCAACCTAGTTGCCTTTGTTTTAGTGACTTACATAGGTGTCTGCGGGGGTATACCATGGTACCTAGGACAGACATCAGGCCACGCTTTGCAGAGTATACCTAGAGGGTACTTCCGTATTCGAGTTACACTTGCACCGGTAAGTTGCTCTAGTGTTGGCTAGTCTAATTGTTCTTCCATCTAGCTAGTGGTTTGATTGCTTTATCTCATAGGAACTCTTTCTAGTGTGTGTTGGTTTTCAACGTTAGTAAAAGTCCTAGTGTGTTGTTGATCTTCTCACAAAGTGGAAGATTAAGAGCTTCGTCGATCCCGAAGGCTTCATGGTCTGTCGCCAGTTGAATTGGAGCCTCCCCCGCCACCGCAGAGGCGAAGACTTGACCAACACGGGTCATTTTAGGTGACCGGGCCGCAGGAAACTGTACCCGATCCATCCCCGAGAGAAGAACTCTCACATCTGGAGGAGCCTACTGTTTTTGACCTTGGAGCGGAATCTCTCGGACCGTATAACCCTCTGATCACTAACTTGTCGACGCCCGTCATGGTACAAGTTGTCCCTCCAAAGGTAACTCGTCGTGAGCACCAAATAGTCTTGCAAGCAACAATGGAAGAAAACATTGCTACTTCATCAAGGAGTCCTCACACTTCCTCTACGACTGCTATTACAGGGGGCATTCTGCCTCCTAACCCACCTTCTCTGGTCCGGTTCACCATGGTCTCGACCGCCTCTACTTCGGGCAGTGGTCTGATTCTGTCTATGGCGACGATCACTACTCTGTTCACCCAGAGTGCAAAAGGCCCTCCGTTCTCATACGAGATGCCTGGCTTTGATACGAACTCTGTCCTATCCTACTCCACCATACAAACCTTGGGTCTGGGGGCAGGGAGCTCTAATGCTCCTCTGCAAGGGTCCATGCGGGACACCTCATCCCCTTATAATGCTTTCCCTTATGGTGGGGGTCATATACCTCCATCGTCCCCCTCGCTAGGCGGTGCTCCCCAACAGCCTGCCTGGCCGAACATGAACTACAACTTGTTCAGAGCAGGTATTCAAGGACTTTCTTCCAACACCACGCCGGTGGGTTCTTTGTCATTCTCTTTGTTCGGCGCGTTTGGTAATAACACATTCTCATCAGCTACTGTCTCGACCAGGGGCAACCCTGGTTTTGGATCACAAAATCCTGTGTAGGGTATTATTCCTACAGAGAGGGAAAACACCTCTCAAGGACCTCAGAATCCATGGCAGAGATCAATCCCCTTGTCAGGGATGTCGACCAAGGGCAACCCCTTCCATGGCTAATGGAACCCCGGACAAGGATCAATACCTATGTCCGTTGGATCGGTAGGGGGCAACCCTTTCCAGCACCTTTGTAACACAACATTGGGAGAAATCCCTTCTTAGCCCTCAACGTCCAATTATGGGAGTCAACTGATGACATCTCAACAAGCACAGTATCCGTACGCTGGCCAGGACCATGGTTTTTACCAGAACCCTGGTCAGTAGCCTAACTTTTCCTGGCAACCTGGTGCCAACAAAATTCCAGGCTCCTTTCCTCCTGTACATACTCAAAAACCCAAGATACCTTTTCTAGCAACGTTTCATTTGCCATACTTGTCAAGATTGTTAAACAACCCAATCTATCACGATCTATGTTGGCCTCCTATGCCGACCAAGTTGCCCTCGGACATTCCAAAGTTTGAAGGTAAGCCTAACGAAGATCCAGGTGATCATGTGACCACCTTTCACCTATGGTGCTTGTCCAACTCGTTGAGAGATGACTCCGTCCAGTTGTGTCTGTTTCAACGCACTCTTATCGGGAGTGCTGCAAAATGGTACATCGAGCTCGATCGCTCAAGATACTCTACTTTTGGCGAATTGGCCATGGTTTTTCTAAACCATTTTCAATTACTTGTGAGATACGATGCCGACACCTAGTTGTTGGCCAACTTTGAGCAAACAAAGGCTGACCATATCTCAGATCACATCCGAGAATGGCGACGTCGGAAGAGTTTGATAAAAGTACCAGTTCCACCAGCATTCTTGTTGGAGTGGTTCCTTAAGTCTTTGGTACCCTAGTTATCTAAATACGTAGCAACGTCGGGAGTGTTTTCCGAGGAAGAAGCGATAATGAGAGCTCAACAACTAGAACCGATATACTCTCAGTCTAGTTTATTTTATGAAGTTTTACCAGATGTGCCACAGTCCATTCTTGACAAGACTAGACATAAGTCTACACCACATGTCGATGGTATCATTGGTTCAGTAGAAGCGAAGCCCATTGATCAGTTGTTGAATCAATTGCAACAATTGTTGATACAAGAGACAACAGCCAAGCAAACCACTGGTTCGACTGCTCCCCCTACTCAAACGTCGGATGTACACAATGTGCAATCGACAAACCCGAATGCCAACCAACAGGATGATGGAAAGAAGAAACAACGAAAGAAGGGTATGGGGGATAAAAAACCCACCAATAATGCTGGCAGGGGCAACACAAAAAAAAGAAAGTCGAAGTATCCGTGTAACCTTTGCACGGAAGACCATCCGGCTCACATGCGCCCTCGACTTGCGGAGGCCCAAACGTTACCGGTGCAACAACAACTTGATGTGTTAACGAACCCATTTCCACATGGGAAAAATTTAACTCAAGCCTTTACGAATGTGGATGGGGGCAGTCAGGGACCCCCTTCGTCATCTAGTAATCCCTCGACCTCGAATGTTTATATGTTGAAAGGTGATGCCCAGATAGTGACTAGGACACATGATTAAAGAATGTCAAACACTTATGAGAAGGGTAAAGAAGCTGAAAACCCATATGTTCCTCTCCAGATCGAGAAGATGTTGGGCAAAACAAT
The DNA here is from genome assembly GCA_010110895.2 of Picea sitchensis. Taxonomy (NCBI): domain Eukaryota; kingdom Viridiplantae; phylum Streptophyta; class Pinopsida; order Pinales; family Pinaceae; genus Picea; species Picea sitchensis. Next base: position 2,420 of record SNQJ01S0015416.1, on the reverse strand, counting down.
GACACACATCCCAAAAGGGGCGTTCAAGAAAGCTTCCCACAATACAAATGCGAGGGCCACCCATAACTATTCTGTGGTGGAGGATTTGTCACAAACCCCTTGGGCAATGTTTGCTTTGGAGTTCCTCCAGAGCTGCCCTTCGTAGAGAAAGGATCTGTTAGTTGCCTTAGGATCTGTTGAGACTTGTAATCCAGGAACGATCATGCTTGATACGATTGACTTGAAGCCTCGTCTCCCATACCACATTGCGTTTCAGATAGTAATGGCTTACACTACAAAATCTTTTACTTGGAACATTTTCCGCACGGTGGTTGACGAGGGTGCCTTGACATGCATGATTTCGTTGGCGTGTTGGAAGGCCATTGGCCAACCCATTTTGTCTCCGCCACCTACTATTCTTACCGCTTTCGATGGACGTTCGTGAGACCACATGGAATCATTCCTTCTTTCGCCATGCAGCTAGGAAGAAATATCGTGTGTGTTGAAGTTGAAGTAGTCGATGCGCCTCTCAACTACAATATCTTGTTAGGAAGGAGTTGGACATATGCTATGCATGTAGTGGTCACCACTGTTTTTCGGGTCTTGTTGCTCCCACACGAGGGCCAGATCGTGTCCATTGATCATTTGTCTTTCTCTTGTCCTGACCCTTCATCGGGGGCATCCACGGTCCCGATGATTGATAATCCACAGCTCAATGTCACCAATATAGGGGTTGGTTTGTACCCGCCTTTGATGGGTACTTTCAGTTCCCTGCCTCCGTTCGATCATGTCAAGTTCATATCGGCTGACCTCGACCAACCTAAGGCTAAAATATTTCAAGTGTCGTCATTTCGTACGACTTACTTTAACAATCTGTGGACTCTTCCTTCCCCATTGACCACGATGGAAG
>SNQJ01S0015415.1:89095-110435 GCA_010110895.2 Picea sitchensis | reverse complement strand
GATACCATGTCAGTGTTTCATGGAAACCAACACATGAGACCTAGCTAAAGTATACACAAACAAAGATTATCAAGAAAAGGAAGAGAGATACAATATGAAGAATGAGAATCAATGTATATTATGATATCTTCAATGAGTGAGTGATCTTTAGTCATATAGGAAATGACGTCCTATAATTAGGAATGCATGTATAATAATGATGGTCTAAAATTAGAAAGACTAAAATAGAACTAGTTAGTTAACTCCCACTGAACTAGTGTGCCAAAAATATAAATTTCTCTAGCACCATTGCCAGATGGAACTGCATGGGATTGAGTGAATGGGATCCATAGAAGAAGCATACAGAGAATGAAGGTATACAAGAAATTTTTCATACTTTGGAACCCAACGAAGGCGGAGATCGAAATATGGTTGAAAAAAAAGGCACTTGAATTTTCATAGAAGGATAACAGAAACCCGAAGATAACATCATGCAAATATTTGGACAAGTACATATTTAGCGACTCAAACGAGGTATTTTTCAATGATTTCCCACATGTGATGCAAGAGTGGCTATTGAGGTTGAAATAAAACCACCGTACAAATCAAATCATACATCTCGAGTGGAATCCTATGGAGATCGTGAAGTTACAAGAAGTTAACAACAATTTCACGTGCGTAGTAGATTTTTGGTTAGATAATATTGTTGCAGGGTTTATCACATAATTTGTAGTAGATATCGTGAAGTCTTACAGCATAGTAGAGCATGATTTTCTAAAAGGACCTAGAGGTAGGTATATCAGATTGTTGTATACTTCAATCGATATTTTATTGTATAACAACGATGTGATGATGATGGAATCATACATCTAAACTTCCCTGCGTGCATGGGGGAAGGGGGGAAGCATTTAAAAGAGGTAGAGAAATGGAGGAAGATATGGATAAGGGAAATAAGAGTGAGGCCATGGACACAATCATGATGGAGGAATATTGGATAAAAAAAATAATGGCAACATCTAGAAAGAGGCGTAGTGGAGTACCCTACCAATATAGGGTGAATAACAAGAAGAGAGCCATAGATGATAGAGAGGGATTGGTAAGTGATGAGGAAGAGGTAGAGGATCTCTGGGATGTGGAGCATATTGAGGAAATACTTTGTGCAACATATGAAAGGAAGACAGGTGGTCCAAGATTAGGAATAGAAGGTAGAACTCCCATCCATTTCAGTGTCAGTGTGGAACCCATAACCCCATGTGAGAATAATACACCAAAAATAACACCACCATTTAGAAAAAAAAAAATTAGTGGAAGAAACATAGCAGGAAGTACATCCAAACAAGGAGCAACAACTGGAGGAGACAGTTTAGGAAGTAGTATTCAAATATATACACCACGTGGAGGTAGTAGTTCATCACAGTTGAAGATGCCAGGATATGATCCCACCTTCACACTACCAGAATTTCGGGGAGAGACATTTGAGGACCCTAAAAAATATTTTTTCATCTGTGAGAATATCTGGGAAGCAAAGAAGATCACAAATGAGGATACAAAAATTGCACAATTAGCTATCACGCTAAGATATTGCACCATAATAAACTCTAATAAACATGAATACAAGGAAAATGAAATTTGAATGAGGTGAATACAAATTCATTGCGCCATTAGATCCTTTAGAAGGAGAAAGGCTTTTAGAACCCACCTGTTTAGATATGGAAGAAATCAACCAATTGTATAGAACCACCACACGTGAAGAAGACTATGTCAACCCAACTGCAGATGGGGTACTCAGCTGGAGAGGCATCACATCATGTGCTTCAGACTCAGATATATGATTGGAGAATTGGCAGTGGATATTACATAAAGTCTCCATAAGAAGGCGTGCAAGAATAGACCACGTAGTAAGATGGGTTGGTACAGAGATAAGGGAACCTCCCAGTTTTCGTGGGGTAAATGATTTAGAGGAATTCCTCATATAGTATGAAGAAGAAGTGTCAGAAAATAAAAGTATATTGGCCCTAGATATTTCACTCAAGGATACACCTGCAATATGGTGGGGTGTGCACAAAGAAACAATTCAGGATTGGTACCAATGTAAATTATTATTGCACATTAGATTCGGGGAAAAACAGGGTAGAAATAAAATGCAGAGATATGATGGATAGGGGACACCAATACAAAATTTGGAGAAGTGCAGGACACAATGGAGGATGACACCACTAGAAGAATGGCCTCGTCATTTCATCCACACATTGGAAGGAATCCTAGAAAACTGGTATGTAGACCAGAATATGCGTAGAGGTACTACTAAATTGACAACATTACATCAAAATTTTGTAGTAACCTTCTCATTTGAACATGATAAACCTAACATTGATTCAATGTTGAAGCAGATAAAGGGTGTGATATTTATTAAGGAACCAGAAGTTGAACTCATGATAGACTATAAACAACAAAAAAGACAAATAGTCAAAGAACTATTGTCATGCTATCATGTTGTAGAGGAAGCACCAGATGAAGATGACCTGTGTAATAATAATATTATATAAATTGAAGGAGAAAGAGAGGTGGAAGGTACATATTTGGAGTCAGAAGTATTTGTTTCACCAATCAAAGTGAATAAAGTCAACATTGGGACAAATTATAACCCTAAAATTCCAAGTATTGGAGACTATTGGGATGAAAAAATAGTAGAAAGGATAACAGAGTTACTGCATGAATACAGTGACCTGTTCCCCACAACATTTACATATATGAAAGGCATAGCAGTAGAGCTATAAGAGATGAAGATACATCTCGAACTTGAAGCAGGACCTCTCAGGAAGAGACCTTACAGACTGAATCCAGTGTACAAGTCGAAAGTGAAGGCTGAAATTGACATAATGTTGGAAGCCGATATCATAGAACCAATAGAGGAATCTGAATGGATAAATACCATGGTAGTGTAAGAAAAGAAGCAAGGGGGGATACATATTTTTGTATATTTGAGAAAAATGAATGATGCTTTCCTACATGACCATTTTCCCACCCCTTTCACAAATGAGGTATTAGAGAATGTGGGAGGCAAGGTAGCATACTCATTTATAGATGGATTCTTAGGTTACCATCAGATCAAGGTAGCTCCAGAAGACATGTATAAGACATTTTTTTCCATAGAATGGGGATCCTACTAGTACACAATAATGCCATTTGGGATGAAGAATGCGCCAACCATATTTTCAAGAGTATTCATAGCTTCTTTTAAGGAATTCATACATCAATTTATAGAATTAAATATGGATGAATGGACTATATATAGTCTATTAAAGGATCATGTATATGTATTAAGGCTAATGTTGTAAAGATGCAAGAAGTGCCAGATATCATTGAATATCAATAAGTGCATATTTGGAACACATTTTGGGATATTGATGGGACATATAGTCTATAAACAAGGGTTGTTGGTGGATCCTGCTAAGATTGTGGTCATTGTTAATTTAACGCCACCAAAATAATTGTGCCAATTCAGAGAAACACTTGGGCATACAAGTTATTACAATAAATTTATCAAAGGATATGTGCAGAGCACTACACAAATGGAAAAAAAAACTGTTAAAAAAGGACATCATATTTCAGTGGAATGAATATTGTCAACAATGGTTGGAAACCTTAAAAGAAAATATGGTCACAACACCTATCCTAGTATTCCTAGTCTGGGAAAATACATTTCATGTGCATGTACATGCATTAGCCATAGCACTTGGAGCAATTTTGGTGCAGACAGGAGCAGGGGATTTAGACCACCCCATAGGATTTGTAGGAAGAAAAATTTCAGAATCAGAGTAGAACTATAATACCACAGAAAGAGAAGGCTTAGCCATGGTATATTCACTTCATAAGTACAGGCACTACTTATTGGGTAAGAAATTTAATATGTTCACATATCATTCCTCCCTAAAATATTTATTCAGCAAACCAATGTTGGGGGGGAGGATCTATAGGTGGTTTTTGTTATTCCAAGAATTTTACTTTGAAGTAATAGTCAAACCAGGGAAGCTGAATGAAATACCTGATCATCTATCAAGGGTGGCTAATGGAGAGGAAACTACCAACTTGGATGACAACATCCCTGATGCATAATTGTTTTCAGTATAAATGGATGATGAATATTTTTCTCATATCATTGAATACTTCAGAACATGAATTGCGCCACAATAATTTAGCACTATGAAGAAGAAGAATCTGGTAGTATGAGCAACAAACTATCAAATGATTGCAGAACAATTATATAAAATGGGCGCATACAACTTTTTGAAAAGGTGTGTACTAGAGCATGAAAGGACTAGAATTTTGGTAGACTCTCATGAGGGAATTGATAGAGGGAATTATGCAGGAAAAGATACTGTGTAGAAGGTATTGTGCATAGGACTATGGTGGCCAACAATTCACAGAGATGCTAAAGAATATTTCCATAAATGTGATGTATGTTAGAGGGTTGTTAAACCTAACAGAAAGGATGAGATGCCCCTGAGACCACAAGTAACCTTGCAGGTATTTGAAAAATGGGAAAAATAATTTGTTGTACCAATCCATCCACCAACAAAAAGGTCAGGAGCAAGATGTATCATTAGTGCGATAAAATACTTAACAAGATGGGCAGAAGCAACACTAGTCAAAGACTGTAGCGCAAAAAAAACAACACACTTCTTGTTTGAGCAAGTGATCACCATGTTTGGTTTTCCAAGAATTTTGATTAGTGACCAAGGTACTCACTTTATCAACAGTACTATCAAGGCTATGACTGAGGAATTTGAATTCTATCACCAGAAGAGTACACCATACCATCCTCAAGCAAATGGAATAGTAGAAGCCTTCAATAAGATCATGGAGAACGCTCTGACAAATATTTGCAATGTCAATAGGGATGATTTGGATTTGAAAATACCAGTAGTACTATGGGAATATAGGAATATATGCAAGAATTTGACAAGACAGACACCATTCAGATTGGTGTATGGGAAGGAAACAATAGTACCATTAGAATTTATGGTACCCATTCTGTGCGTAACAACAATTACTGACATGATAGAAAGAGGCACAATAAAATAAAGGTTAAACCAACTAATGGAGATGGAAGAGGATAGGATTTTGGAAGTATTTCACCAGGAAGTACAGAAAGAAAGAGACAAAGCATGGCATGATAAACATATCAAGAGGAAGAGTTTGAAGGAAGGAAACCTAGTCTTTCTCTATGACAGTAAATTTTTGCAACATGCTGGTAAGTTTAGAATACATTGGCTAGGGCCCTATGAAGTAATGATTGTCACATATGGGGGATCTGTACAACTAAAGGATATCGAAGGAACATAAATCAAGGGAATGATCAATGTTAGTCGACTGAAACTGTACAATGACAGTTGACCTTCTGAAGCTTGAAATTTCTAGTGTAGTGGTATACAGATTCATTACGCCATTAGATCCTTTAGAACGAGAAAGGTTTGTCGAACCCACCTATTTAGATTTGGAAGAAATCAACAAATTGTATAGAACCACTGCACACGAAGAAGACTATGTCAACCCAACTTCAGATGGGGTACTCAGTTGGAGAAGCATCACATCATGCGCTTTAGACTTAGATACAGGCCTGGAGAATTGGTAGTAGAGATTATATAAAGTCTCCACAAGAAGGTGCGCAAGAACAGACCACGCGGTAAGATGGGTTGGTACAGAGATAAGGGAACCTCCCAATTTTCATGGGGAAAATGATTTAGAGGAATTCCTCATACAATATGAAGAAGAAGTGTCATAAAATCAGAGTCTCTTAGCCTTAGATATTTCACTCAAGGCTACAACTGCAATATGGTGGGGTGCGCACAAAGAAACAATTCAATACTTGTACCAATGTAAATGATTATCGCGCATTAGTTTCAACGCATAACAGGGTAACAATAAAATGAAGAGATACGATGGATAAGGGACACCAATAGAAAATTTGGAGAAGTGTAGGACATAATGTAGGATGACACCACAAGAATGGCCACATCATTTCAGAAGAATGGCTGCATCATTTCATCCACACATTGGAAGGAATCCCAAAAAACTGGTATGTAGAACAGAAGATGCACAGAGGTACTACTAAATGGACAACATTACAGCAAAATTTTGTGGTAACCTTCTCATTTGAACATGAGAACCCCAACATTGATTCAGTGATGAAGTAGATAAAGGGTGTGATATTTATTAAGGAACTATAGATTGAACTCATGGTAGACTATCAACAACAAAAAATACAAACAGTCAAAGAACTAACGTCATGTTATCATTTTTAAGAGGAAGCACTAGATGAAGATGACCCATGTAATATTCAGATTATAGAAATTGAAGGAGAAAGAGAGGTGGAAGGTCCATCTTTGGAGTCAAGTATTTGTTGCACCAATTAAAGTGAATAAAGTCAACATTGGGACAAATGATAACCCTAAAATGACAAAGTATTGGGATGAACAAATAGTAGAAAGGATAACAGAGTTACTACACGAATACAATGACGTGTTCCCCACAACCTTTACATAGATAAAAGGAATAGCAGGAGAGCTACGAGAGATGAAGATACCTCTCAAACCTGAGGCAAGACCTGTCAGGCAGAGACCTTACAGACTGAATCCAATGTACAAACAAAAAGTGAAGGATGAAATTGAAATAATATTGGAAGTTGGTATCATAGAACCAGTAGAGGAATCTGAATGGATAAGTCCCATGGTAGTGGAAGAAAATAATAAAGGGAGCATAAGGGTTTGTGTAGCTTTGATAAAACTAAATGATTCTTACCTACATGACCATTTTACAACCCCTTTCATAGATGAGGTATTAGAGTGTGTGGGAGGCTAGGAAGCATACTCATTTATAGATGGATTCTCAGGTTACCATCATATCAATATAGCTAGAGAAGATATGTATAAGACAAATTTTTCCATAGAATGGAAATCCTACCAATACACACTCATTCCATTTGGACTGAAGAATGCACCAACTATATTTTCAAGAGTAGCCATAGCTTCTTTTAAGGAATTCATACATCAGTTTTTAGAAGTATATCTGGATGAATGGACTATATACAGTCTGTTAAAGGATCAGGGAGAAGTATTAAGGCTAATGTTGGAAATATGCAAGTAGTGTTAGATATCATTGAATATCAAGAAGTGCATATTTGGAACACCTTTTGGGATATTATTGGGACATATAGTCTATAAACAAGGGTTAATGGTGGATCCTGTTAAGATTGCAGTCATTGTTAATTTACCACCACCAAAATAAGTGCACCAGTTGAGAGAAACACTGGGACATATAGGCTATTACAAGAAATTTATCAAAGGATATGTGCAGATCATTGCGCCAATGGAAAAATTGTTAAATAAGGACATCATATTTCAGTGGAATGAAGAATGTCAACAAGGGTTGGAAACATTAAAAGAAAATATGGTCACAACACATATCCTAGTATTCCCAGACTGGGAAAAGACATTTCATGTGCATGTATATGCATCAACCATAACACTTGGAGAAATTCCGGTGCAACCAGGAGTAGGGGATTTAGACCACCCCATAGCATTTGCAAGCAAAAAACTGTCAGAATTAGAGAAGAACTATAATACCATAGAAAGAGAAGGATTAGCCATGGTATATGCACTTCATAAGTTCATGCACTACTTATTGGGTAAGAACTTTAAGATGTTCACATATCATTCTGCCCTAAAATATTTACTCAACATGCCAGTATTGAGGGGGAGGATCTGTATATCGTTGTTTTTATTCCAATAATTTGACTTTGAAGTAATAGTCAAACCAGGGAAGATTAATGCAGGACTTGATCATCTGCCAAGGGTCACTAATGGAGAGGAACCTACCAACTTGGAAGACAACTTCCTTGATGCAAAATTGTTTTTAGTACAAACAAATGATGAATATTTTGTTGACATCATTGAATACCTAAGCATAGGGATTGCTCCATAAGAATTTAGCACTATGTAGAGGAAGAATCTGGTAGTCTGAGTAAGAAACTATCAAATTATTGCAGGACACTTATATAAAATGGGCAATGTTATCACTGAAAAATCATCCACAACATTGCACATAATGGTTGAAGAAAGAAATCAATTTCAACAACAATTAGTACACCTACAACACTAAAATCCGTCAAAAAGGCACAAAACTATACACTTGGTTCAAAACTCAAAGTGCACAAATTCACCAAAGGAAGCACACGCACTGTGCGCAGAATGCTTAAGCCAACACATACCTAATTGCGTACTATGCGTAGAATGTAGGATTGTCTATGAGAAAAGCCATGCAGTTCTCATGAAAAACACATTTATGAATATTTTTTGCCTCTCAACCACTTCCAGTTTGACCCACAACACAATTTGACACTCAGATCTAAGCGAAATATAGATTGGAGGCTAGTTAAGGGTTAGGAAGTGCCCTAAAAGTTCCCTTGTTCACACTGTGAACCAGTTGTATCTGGCCATGAATGGACACTATAAATATGTGCCATGGGTGTGCTAGAAAAATAAGAACTTCAAGGTATTTTTATGCTGCAAGAATTATTCTTGGATAATCCTCTTTTCTCTTTGAATTATTCAAGAACTATAGCAAGGGCCATTCCACTCACCTCTTGAGAGGATTGGCATTGTATTTCTTCACCATTTTCACTTGCCATTGTATGAAGAGAAGAGCTCTCTATTAGGGAACTCAAGAGCCCTCTCAAGGAGGAAGAGGGGATTCATAAGTCCAAAGGAAGAGGGGATTCATATGTTCCTTCCTTTCTCTATGGTGCTCACCTCTCAATACATAGCTATATGATTATCATTTTTTGTTTTTCATTGTTCTAGTTCTTTCAAGCTTCTCTAACATTTATTTATTTTTATTTTTATTTCTATTTCCTTGTTTCATGTGTATTCGGTTATCTAATCAACTCAAAAACCTATGTCTTGTTTATCTAACTTAACCAACACAACAAACACAGACAACTTTTTGAGAAGGTGTGTACTAGAGAATGAAATCCCTAGAATCTTGGTAGAAGATCATGAGGGAATAGATGGAGGGAATTATGCAGAAAAAGCTACTGCGTAGAGGGTATTGTGCGTAGGACTATGGTGGCCAACAATTCATAGAGATGTTAAAGAATATTTCTAGAAATGTGATGTTTGTTAGAGGGTTGGTAAACCTAACAGAAGGGATGAGATGCCCCTAAGACCACAAGTAACCTTGTAGGTATTTGAAAAATGGTAAATAGACTTTGTTGTACCAATCCATCCACCAACAAAAAGGTTAGGATCAAGATATATCATTAATATGACAAAATACTTAACAACATGGGAAAAAGCAACACCAGTCAAAGACTGTAGCACAAAAACAACAACACACTTCTTGTTTGAGAAAGTGATGACTAGGTTTGGTTGTCCAAGAATTTTGATGAGTGACCAAGGTACTCACTTTATCAAAAATACTATCAGGGCTATGACTAAGGAATTTGAATTCTATCACCAGAAGAGTACACCATACCATCCTCAAGAAAATGGAATAGTATAAGCCTTCAATAAGATCTTGGAGAATGCTTTGACAAATATATGCAATGTCAAAAAGGACGATTGGGATTTGAAAATACCAGCAGTAGTATGGGAATACATGACTATATGGAAGAAGTTGACAAGACAGACACCATTAAGATTGGTTTATGGGTAGGAAGCAACAATACCATTAAAATTTCTAGTATCTAGTCTGTGCGTATCAACAATTACTGACATGACAAAGAAGCGCAGTAAAAGAAAGGTTAAATAAACTAATGGACATGGAAGATGATAATATTCTAGAAGTATTTCATCAGGAAGTATAAAAAGCAAGAGATAAATCCTGGCATGATAAACATATTAAGAGGAAGAGTTTCAAGGAAGGAATCCTAGTCTTTCTCTATGACAGTAAATTTTTCCAACACCCTGGTAAGTTTAGAATGCATTGGATAGGGCCCTATAAAGTAAATATTGTCATATATGGGGGATGTGTACAACTAAAGGATATGGTAGGAACAAAACTCAAGGGAATGATCAATGGTAGTCGACTAAAACTGTATAGGGACAATCGACCTCCTGAATCTTGAATGTTCTAGCAGAGTGGGACATACATGTACATAATGTAATATAGCAGAAGCTAGGATAAAAAAATGACAAAAAGAAATAAAAAGGAGAAAAATAAGGAAAATGAAATACAAAATTAGAAAATAAATAAAATACAAAAATACTGGGAAAATTTGCGCACAACAATTATCGCGACAAACATTAGAAAACTGCGCACAGTAAGAAGTGAAGTTGACACAAATGCACAAAAAAAATGAAAAGTGAACATGACTCGATCTATAAAAGGATGAAAGAACATAGTATTCAACACTTAGCAAAATTTGGAGATCAAAGAGAGGAAACGATTATGAGCCCTAGTTATAAATTGAAGAAGTAGTAAGACATGTTGTGAAAGTTGGAAAATATGACTCCACCAAAGTGTGGTTTTCCAAGACAATTCGTCTGGGTTACACGAGAGGGCCAAAGGAGTAAGGAACGAATGAAACAAACAAAGAATATAGTCTATCTCTAGGATGTTACCACCTCAGACCAAAAATCTATTAGCCTGATAGGGTAGAGCTTTGTGGCTCGGAATGGTGCTTCAAAACCTAACCCCGAAGCACCTGCAAAACCTGATGACATAGTGGGAGCACGATAGTCCCATGAACAAGATGAAGTGTTGGTCGAAGACATCACTAACCGACCAGAGTTCGACAGGGAAGAAGAATACATAGAGAGAGTAGAAGTAGGCACATATACTGCGCAGAAGAAAATAAAGACATCTGATAGTATGTATATTACCCTCTCTTTTCTCCTAGACGTAGTCCCAACTTTTGACGACATGCAAGGAAAGATACCCAAGCTGAGGTATGCAGACCATGACATATGCAACGTGACCAAATTTATAGAGTTGGTCGAGGACAACTATTTGATTGAGACAGGGGAAATTGGACCCATAGGACGACCAGTGTTGGAGCCCGCGCAGTGGATAATGATACTTTATAACTCATGGATTATGAATCTTTTGGACATATCGCACTTTGGGCACATCAAGAATGTTAGTATTTGCGTTAAAAATTGGTTTCCTGATTCCACAGAGGCATCCCATGAATGGATATACTGGTGCAAATCGGCGTGGTATTGATTTCCAATATCACAGGAATGCCCACATTCAGAGCGTAGCCATAAGACTTCTTAGAAAACAAGGCATGCGAGAAAGAACTTGAGGAACAAGTTAAAGCATAGTTCGACATGACCAGGGGAAACAAAGGCATTTTCATCAACGAAATTATTGAAAATGTGACAAGTTTCGCAAGAAAATCGATGGCGTATAAGATGCTAAGAAAATGTCATAGAGAGGAATCCCTAGTAGGTGTGATCACAGTAGAAGCATAGTGATGTAAGGGAATGATGTTCAATTGGGTGTCATACATGTTGAACTAATTTCTACTTGAATATCGCAACGTGCAGGAAAATGGAACAAAGTTCCGTTACTCGTGGTTAATAATACTGATAGCCTTGGCAGGGTAGCAAGAGCCCAAGTTCTCAACATTTTTGGACATGGACGAAAAAGGCTATGCATCCAGGTATGAGTCTCTTTGTCAACAAAAGGACAACAAGATGCAACAGGAAAACAACACTGTGTTTTCCATGCTATTAGAATAAATCCAACATCACTCAACAAATGTTTGGTGCATACCTATGGAGGTAGTGTAGGAGATAGAGGGGATAGCCAAATTCAAGGAATCTCACTATCATGTATGGATCCAAGACATAAGGGATCCAAAACATGAGTGGATAAAGATGTCATTTTGTGTCATAAGGGAGGAAGTGGACTGGACTATCAAATATTGGCCTGCATAGTGGAAGTCACCAGTAGAAAAACCAACCACGAGGATAGGCACAACATAGTCCTCCAAGCAAAAAGAGACTTCTTGTTAGAAAAACAGGACCGCGGAGCAATAAAATAAAACAAATGTGGAAACAAAACATAGAAGATACACAATACAAGAGAGACACAGATTTATGTGGTTCACCCAATGTGGGCTACGTCCACCAGAGAAATTGCTAGGTCCTTCCTTTATTATTATCCAACAAATGAAGGGATACAACCTACAACAAAACCCGCTGTAACTTCCTCTTCTTTATATCACAGTCTCCTCTCTCAGAATACAATATTCACCATCAAACATAGCTGCAATACATTTCACTCATAAAAGAGGGTTGCCTTCTAGGGAAAAAACCCTAACATAATTTATGTCGTTAGATCTGTGACCTTATAATGAACAATCCAGATTTACAATGAAATTACAATATACTTTTACAAGGCAATTTTTCCTTTGGGGGATTTTCCCCCGAACCCTCGCTTGCGCCTAGACCCCCCAGCCGGGGGGATAGCTCCCCCAGACCCCACAGAGGGGGTACCCCCCCTCTGTACTCCCCCACGTGGAAGAGTGTACATACTTCTGAGGTGTAAATACTTCATGTGGTATAAACACGACTAAAAGTAAAAGACCTCTGAATCAGGAAGATAATCATGCCCCACAACCAACACTACTGACGCAGGCTCATCAACCTGAACAGGTAGGTCGGTTGATAATACCAGAACAAACACAGTGCGAGCCCAACCAAGTGGAAGAAACACAGTACCGAAAAGGCCAACACGAACAAACACTGCAACAAGAATAGGAAGTCGGTCATAGACTGGGAAAAAGGAGACGGTACATACTCCATAAGAAAGAAGCCAAGGAACAAAAAGAGAGGTGCATCCCTCACATATAGTAGGGAAGCCCATGTAAGGGAAATATGCATGCAAGAAGCGCAAGTATGAGATAGAGGACCCATATATCACCCTAACATGGGATGATGCAGAGATCGTCGCAAAAATAAGGTCCAAGATAGGAGTGAAGAAGTGGTCAGAACTACAGAAGTGCAGAGGGAATAAATTATGGCCAAGATCCTAGAGGTTCACGAAAACATACATAAACTGTGGAGTCGGGAAGAATCACAGGCCACCGTGTAACAACATGAGAATGTATAGAGGCCACTTGCGTAGAAAGAGGGTGAAGATATTATGTAGTTTGTTGTCCAAGGTAGGGAAACATTCACCATAACGCATCAAATGATGAGATTCAATTATGAGACAATGCAAAAACCCATGTAGGAAGTAGCGAAAGTGGATATGGTGATGGAACAGGTCCCCACAAAGGCCTTATACGGGCTACAGGAAAACATCATGCAGGAATTACAGTTTAGGGCTTGCAAGGATGCCACAAATCTAGAGGTGGGCAGAGGGGTCGTAGAGATGCTCCATATAACATGCAACCAGTTGACTAGAGAGAAGGAGGAAGAGAAAGAACGTGTAGACAAGTTGGATAAGGGATTGATAGTGATGTACAACCACATCCACAACAATGTGCATGCAATAGAGAGAAGCACAGAGGATAATATAAACCTCATTGTGCAGAAAATCGACCAATACAAGGAGGAGATCGAGGAACTCAAGGAGAAGCTCAACCCCACAACTCTGCCTAAGGTCCCAAAGTAGAGAAAAGAAGAGGGTCCAATTCAAACAGGTGAGATGGAAAAGCAAGTCAACATAGTATAAAAATTGTTCGACTGAGTAGCGCAACTCTCGACAACGTTGGAGGAGGACAAGCAGGTCCAACAGTGTGACTAGGAAGAAGAAATCGTAAGTGCATCTATCCAAGACCTCAAGCATAGGAAGAAGAAAATGAGTATCATAGAACACCCGAAAGGTACTCAAGATATGAATAAGTTGCAGTATGAGCTGAAAGCATCGCAGATGCAAAAAAATGAGAGACAAGTGGAAGTGGAACCACTCCAGGAATGAGCAGGGAAGATGGTCGCACAATTGGAGGAGGAAAAGAGAATCATGACCCAAACATAGATAAAGTACGCAACAGTAACCCAGGAGGAGATCACAATGCAAGCATTAGAAGATCTTGCAGGAAAATTTGTGTAGGTCCAGACAAGAGGAAGGGAACTTGTAGATAAGTTCCACATCCTAGTAGAGGTTGTTTGGGAAGCATGCACTGTCTAGGTGTCTTAGGACAAGACACATGTCAGTGCTTGGGGATTGTTGGGCATAGGCCTATTTTGAGGAAATACCTATTTTTGGAGGATAAAACCCAATTTTGGAGAAGAACAACTGGCAGGAAACGCAACATGTGGGAGAGAAAGCCACATAAAAAGGAGGAAAGCATGCAAGGTGCACAATTTGGAAAGCATAACCATGTTAGGTTTAGGGTTTTGGTAAGATATTGTAACATCTAATGAGCTTTTAAAGTAGTATAAATAAGAACCTAGGAGGTCTAGGTCGAGGTTCATGGTTTTGGTTCGATGTGTGTTCCAAGTTAATTCTGAATTGTAAGAAACGATTGTGCTACAATTTTATAAGTTGTTGAGGTGTAGAAGAGTAAGATAGATATATCTTGAGGGTTAGATCACATGCTGAGGAGTCTAGTGTGATCTATTCTGCCTCACAGAGGTTGTGGAACCTTTTCTCATGATTGTATGATCAAAATTGTAGTGCACACAATGCCATATATTGCAGAAAGCTAAATAAAAGAGCCCGATAAGCCAGATCTTTGTGGATGTAGCTCGGGAAGGGGTGAACCATGGTATATTATGTGTTATGTGTGTTTTTTACTGCATATTTAACTTCTGTTAGTATTTAGATTATGAATGGATGAATGAGTAATTCTATTAGATCTATTAGAATGCATGCATAGGCTTAACAAACAAATGAATCTTAAGAATAATAGAAAGAATAACAAGATCATGTCTTGAAGAAGATCGAGTGGAATCCTAGAATCCCCACTCTTTCCTAGACTACAAGACCCTGAGCATTGCAGTCACCCATAGAACTATCTCGGGTGAGATTGCACAATACATTCTGGGTGTTGTGTTTCCTTCTGGTTTACTAGAAGGCTTGATAGTTTTAGAGGATTTTGTTGGACACTTGTTCATATCTTAAACAATAGGATAACCTCCTTCACATATCCAAATACATTCACACATCACAATTCACATGTCTCCAATAATGAATGCATGATCTCTATATATATCTATTCACACTTGCACATGAGGCCCCTTTACTACTAGGCCAACCCTATTGCATATATATTTACATACTACATGTACATTTAGGCCCATATATTACCCCCCTCGGGGTCATATATTATACATCTATCCCTATATATACTCCCCTCGGGTCATAACAACATGTAAAATAAATTTGTAAACTCTTTCACTTAAAAGCCAAAAAAATTAACATTCTACATTTTGATAAACATATATACATACCGAAATAACTAGATAAACATTATAAATGGTTACACATAGGAATGTAATGCTATGCAAAACCAATGTACAAATGATTTTGTTAGAAGGGTTGTTGAGTAAAAAAAACCATTTCCAACCAAGGAAAAAATAGCACCATGATAAATATCTTTACATCAATTTCTTATGAATTGCATCTTTATTATATATCAAAATTTACAAATTGTTATTACACATAAAAAATCACAATATATATATAGATTTCAAGAAAATCAATTTAAAAATATATAAAAACTATCAAAATTTCACTAAAAATAAAAAAATTATTTAAAAAGTTAATATTTTATTACCACATTTCACTACAATATAAAACAATATTTAAAATATCAATTTTAAAAAATATTTAAAATATCAAATTTTTATTGCAAAAAATATATAAATAGAAATAAAATTGCATTGCCATAGACCAGAAGAAATGGGTGACAAAAGACAAATTTACTCTATGTACATCCTCGAGATGTAATATATCTCTAATATAAAATAGAGATAAACTAATTTAATCACACACTACATAAATTGTAAAACTACACTCTATATTAAAAAAAGATCTCATGAAATGTGATTTTTTCCATCAGAATTTGGACTATTTCTCTATGAGTCATATCAATCTCTTTTACACAAAAACTTGCTTGAAATAGAAATATAAAATATTAAATGCAGATCCATAAGATTCTCAAGTGGTTACAACAATTTGCTAATAATTAGCAAGTCAAAACCAACTCATAAATGGTTCCAAGATCCTTGCTTATTGACTCATGACTAAAATCATGCATTGTTCCAAGATGGTTAATGATGCTTCTAGATGCATGGCACAATTGATTGCTGAAATATATCTTTGTAAAATCAAGTTATGGACCGTACGGATTTGGTGCAAGAGAAAATTACTACAGATTGGTAAATCATTGATATCTCTCAAAACACGATTTTGTGGAGGTGTCTATTTCAACCTAATGATGCCTCATACCAAAACTCTTGAAGACCTAGTTCAGGGATATTCTAATACTGCTACAAGTTTCAACTGAACCTGCAACAATCAACAAACTAATATGTTTTTCAAAGAGAAATGAAAATACATTATTTTCCTAATGTTTAATCATAAATTCACATGAAATACTAAAACAAATTCCATGGAAAACGCCTTGATCATAAATCTCTCATATGAGCTTTAAATTGGACTAATACAGGGTTATGGNTTTTTCAAAGAGAAATGAAAATACATTATTTTCCTAATGTTTAATCATAAATTCACATGAAATACTAAAACAAATTCCATGGAAAACGCCTTGATCATAAATCTCTCATATGAGCTTTAAATTGGACTAATACAGGGTTATGGGTAAAAGAAAAGGGATTAAAAATAAGGAAAAAAAGGATAGAAAAATGTGTTGATTCTGCGTCTAATCAACAAGTTGTACAATAGAAATGTTGCCTTCTTCTTCACTTATAGTAACAATATGATTTATTCTTTCTTCCTATGTAATTGCACACTTACAAACATCAAACTAATTAATTAAATCATTTTCCCTTGTAGACATGTCCCATAGGGTCTCTCCATTATTAAGTTCACAATCGATGTTTTTTCATATTCAACCTATAGAATTTCATTAAGATCCTTGATATCATCACAAAACATGAAGGGAGGTGATGTTCCCCATGCTAGCTTTGCATCCACAACTTTACTGCTTTTCAAATCATTTTTTTCTCTTCATTTTTTAATATTAAAACGTGAATCTTTCTTAGCCATTATATGCTCATTTTAGGGCATACTATCCAATCCATCATCTTAAAAGTCACACAATCCCATATTTTCACATATTCTTCCATTTTTCTCGCTTTCTCCTTTGGAAATAACTCTATTACACTATTTCATTAACCTTCATCCTTGAACTAGAAAAATCACCCTCAATGAATCTTCAATCTCATTTTTCAAAAAATAATTCTCCATCCTCAATAACCATAACATCAATTCTTCAGGACTTTATATCCTTGAAAACATAGGGATTATTTACTCTTAATTTATTGCTACCAATTTAGCACTATATTCATATTTACTAGCATTCCTATATGCATATCCATTCATCAACAAATCATCAAATACAATCGGTGTTCCATTAGTAATGTTTTCCAATGACTCACATTCATTTGATGCACACTCAATGCTATCATTGCTATCATATTAACTATCTTCCTTTAATTTTCCCCATTTTGTTCCTCACAATCACTCTATCCATCCACTGAGGGGTATTTATTCACTCTAATTTCCATTCTAACATGAAATTATAATATCTTTATACGGTAGGATTTCTCAACTTTCTCTACAATATAAATTCTTCTCAATATTATTTGCATTACTACTATAGTCTCCTCTTCTATGAACCCATATTTTACTCTTTATAAAACTACTATCTTTTCAAATTTCTCAACCTTTACAAGAAAAATCTATCCACAATTGAAACCAGGGATATATCTTAATATCCAACACAACCCAATACCTACCTATAGTTGGACTTTCCCTTTTTCCTTATCTTGCAACCATGACCCAACAACCTCAATTGTTGGAGTTACAACTTTTTAGTAGGATACACGTACTTTGATACTAGTTGATGAAAATATGCCCTTTATCCCTAAATAAATTCACTTTCACATATAGAGAACACAATATTTGATACTAAATGAAGAAATAAAACCCCGACTTCCTACCTAATCACTCAAAGTGTATAACTTAAGACAAAGAGACAAAATCATTTTTCCTTAAAATTGTACACAGTGTTCACTCTTATTAAAACTGAGAACTTTTTCACAAAATTTCAATGGTCTCTACAACTCAAGTATTGTACATAAAACCAAGTTTCAAGACCTTTCTCCTCTCATAACAATTTATTTTTCCTACTAGTCTTAGTATCAACAAGGCCTTTAATTACATGGAATTCAAGTTAAAAAACATCACATTAAGATTCTTTTTTCCTGAATTACTGCCATCTCTTTGCCTTCTTAGATTCTTCTTTTCCTCTTTAACCCCTTATTATTATTTTTAATATTCTTACCTCTTCTACATTATCTTGATGATATTTCCTCTTCTCTCCTTTTTAATTCGTGTGAGTCTTCTTCTTGTTTTGTGTCTCTTAACTTCTATATTCTGCATTATATATTTCTTATTTTATCTCCATTTTCTACGTGTAGACTCTTCTCTCTTGTCCATTATCTCTTGAATATTCATCCTTATTTTCCCCATTCTTTGTATCCCCTATTCCTCTCCAAAAATCTCCACTAATACCCCCCACCTTCTCAAAATTTAGTATTCTATGTCCCTCTATGCATGATGTTTTGAGATTATTCCTCCTACCTTAGACTAGAACCACCTTAATCAAGATACAACAACCACAATTAAGGATAAGTAAATAATTTCAATGAATGGGATAGCCATCAATTATAATGCATTCTCTAAGTTCATATGGGCTCCTAGTGTGGGCCCTCAAACCTTTAATTTGCAAAAAAAAAAATGATCTTTATTGATTTCTTTTGGAGGAATCAAGTGGTTGATATTACATTGCAACATGTCATTTTTTCACTCCCTTTCATGAATGATAAACCCTATGAATAAATAGAAAACATTCATGGTATAATATGGACGGTCCAAAATTGATTGGTCTCTCTCGTCCTTTTCAACCTCAAAATGCCAATATGCAATAGGGCTTGTCAATTAAAGTTGATTAAACAACTGAAAATTGATCATCCTTTTTCTCCACTATTGAAAATTTGTCAAAAATAAATAAATTATCTTTTTCATGATGAAAACACACACCACTAACTCTATTTCAACACCTAACTTGATGCTCTTGCATCAAATAGGAACATAGAAAGACAAAAAAATATTTTATAAAAAATGTTTAAACTGAACTCTACAATGGGTTGTTGGAGCCAAAGGAATTCCATGCATCAATGTGAATATCATTTTTAATCCCTATAAAAATCCCCATGTTAAGTATAAAACCACTTATTTTATTTTATTTTTTATTTTTATTTTTTTTTGTACTGGGGGAATCGGCAACGGGCAGTTCTCCGCAGGTGCAACCACCTAGCCTGCAAGAATGGTGCACGAGTAAATCCAGGTGAGAATCGAACATGAGACCTCATTTTACAAATTTCCTTCCATTTACACGGCACTTGCCAATCCCTCTACACCCGTGCGGGCAGTATAAAACCACTTATTAAGTCCTAGGTAGTGAATTATTATATTTATAGTGCTATGTTTGTATGTAGGCTAGAACCCT
Source organism: Picea sitchensis (assembly GCA_010110895.2). Classification (NCBI taxonomy): domain Eukaryota; kingdom Viridiplantae; phylum Streptophyta; class Pinopsida; order Pinales; family Pinaceae; genus Picea; species Picea sitchensis. The sequence goes on along the minus strand of SNQJ01S0015415.1, from coordinate 90,739 downwards.
TCATTGTACTCTTTCATTATAGTTGTATCGCTTGTCTCCTATATATATATACCAAGGATAATTAGTCTTAGGATCATCATATCTCATATTGTACATTCAACATATTGTAAATGGAGGTTTCCCCCTCGAAGTGGACTATTATTCCATTTTTTTTATCATTATGAAGGCATTTATCCTAGGGTTTTTCTACCTCAAGCGATTCATATGGGGATTTTCGCTATAATTGTTTTTTTTGGGAAGTTCCAGATCACCAAATTTTGAGGATACTGAAGATACATATCTAATTACATATGGCAAAAACTTTAGGTTTTTCTTCATTATAATTTCAGAAATATCGGCTGTGAAAGTTAGGTTTTCTAACTATTCCTAAAATTAGTCTCAAACATGCCATGTTTTTATTTTATCTATAAAATAATTTTGGTGAAGTTTCATATTTTGAAATTTTCAAAATCCTGAGGACACATAGTGAATTATGTGTGGGTAATTTTCCATATTTTTAATCATTATACTTTGTGAGATATATCTTATGGAAGTTGGGGTTGTTTACTAATCCTAAAATTAGTCTTAAGAAAGACATTTTTGTATTTTTGTTATAACGTTTTATTAGTGAAGGTTTAGACTGTAAAATATTCAGAAGTTTAATAAGTCATATCATAGTACTAAAAAGTGAAATTTTATGTTAAGAACGATTCAAATTTTAGAGATATATTGGGACAAATATCAACCATCCAAACATTCTCCAAATTAGAGTTTGAAAGGTATGCAACTTACGATTGGAATAAATTTTTATTAGAAGATCTATTTTTTGTGATCCAAAATTTGTGATAAACATAAAATAGAGGAGTATTATTATTTTTACCCCACATGGTTCCAAAAAATAATTCAACACTAATTAAACCTCCAATGATATCATCTATAACTCATGAATAACATGAGGAGATACATAACAAGCTATCCGAATTGGAGGACCAACTTAATGATTTGTGTGCTAGTCAATAAAAATTAATGAGTTGGTAAACACACAAATAAAAATTCAAGAGATGGAAAAATAATACAGAACTAATGGAAAATAATATGGATGAAAATAAGGAAGAAGTACAAAAATCCATGAATGAAATGTAAAAATCCATGAATGGAATGCAAAAATCCATGAATGAAAATAAGGAAGAATTACAAAAATCCATAGAATCCATGCTCTTACAGAGGATCCCTAAAATGGATATCGATATCCAAGGAAATCATGAAAATAATGAGAATAATGGTTTTAAGAATCAATCATATAGAGGGAGCATTTTATCACAGGTGGATAACACAAATACTAAATTTCAGAATCATTCATGATTCCAAGATCCACATCATCAGGTATTCAATTCCGCACCAAGGAACTAATTCATTCCAAATATCGATATGAGGAAGTTTGATGGTAATGATAATATAACATGGATATTCCAAATAGAGCAATTATACTTTGATCTACACCAAGTTCCAAGCTTACAAAAGGTACCTATGGCATCCTGTATTTAGAAAATTATTAATTTGTTTGTTATCAATGGCTTTGTGAAAGAAAAAATAATTTTATTATCTCTTGGTCCATTTTTACAGATGAACTGATATCACATTGTGGGGATTTTAAGAGAAATACAT
>SNQJ01S0015415.1:56866-89085 GCA_010110895.2 Picea sitchensis | reverse complement strand
ATGTATTTCTCTTAAAATCCCCACAATGTGATATCAGTTCATCTGTAAAAATGGACCAAGAGATAATAAAATTATTTTTTCTTTCACAAAGCCATTGATAACAAACAAATTAATAATTTTCTAAATACAGGATGCCATAGGTATCTTTTGTAATCTTGGAACTTGGTGTAGATCAAAGTATAATTGCTCCATTTGGAATATCCATGTTATATTATCATTACCATCAAACTTCCTCATATCGATATTTGGAATGAATTAGTTCCTTGGTGCAGAATTGAATACCTGATGATGTGGATCTTGGAATCATGAATGATTCTGAAATTTAGTATTTGTGTTATCCACCTGTGATAAAATGCTCCCTCTATATGATTGATTCTTAAAACCACTATTCTCCTTATTTTCATGATTTCCTTGGATATCGATATCCATTTTAGGGATCCTCTATAAGAGCATGGATTCTATGGATTTTTGTAATTCTTCCTTATTTTCATTCATGGATTTTTGCATTCCATTCATGGATTTTTACATTTCATTCATGGATTTTTGTACTTCTTCCTTATTTTCATCCATATTATTTTCCATTAGTTCCGTATTATTTTTCCATCTCTTGAATTTTTATTTGTGTGTTTACCAACTCATTAATTGTTATTGACTAACACGCCAATCATTAAGTTGGTCCTCCAATTCGGATAGCTTGTTATGTATCTCCTCATGTTATTCATGAGTTATAGATGATATCTTTGGAGGTTTAATTAGTGTTGAATTATTTTTTGGAACCATGTGGGGTAGAAATAATAATACTCCTCTATTTTGTGTTTATCACAAATTTTGGATCACAAAAAATAGATCTTCTAATAAAAATTTATTCCAATCGTAAGTTGCATACCTTTCAAACCCTAATTTGGAGAATGTCTGGATGGTTGATATTTGTCCCAATATATCTCTAAAATTTGAATCGTTCTTAGCATAAAATTATACTTTTTAGTACCATGATATGACTTATTAAACTTCTGAATATTTTACAGTCTAAACCTTCACTAATAAAACGTTATAACAAAAATACAAAATTGTCTTTCTTAAGACTAATTTTAGGATTAGTAAACAACCCCAACTTCCATAAGATATATCTCACAAAGTATAATGATTAAAAATATGGAAATTTACCCACACATAATTCACTATGTCTCCTCAAGATTTTGAAAATTTCAAAATATGAAACTTCACCAAAATTATTTTATAGATAAAATAAAAACATGGCACGTTTGAGACTAATTTTAGGAATAGTCAGAAAACCTAACTTTCACAGCCGATATTTCTGAAATTATAATGAAGAAAAACCTAAAGTTTTTGCCATATGTAATTAGATATGTATCTTCAGTATCCTCAAAATTTGGTGATCTGGAACTTCCCAGAAAAAACAATTATAGTGAAAATCCCCATATGAATCGCTTGAGGTAGAAAAACCCTAGGATAAATGCCTTCATAATGATAAAAAAAATGGAATAATAGTCCACTTCAAGGGGGAAACCTCCATTTACAATATGTTGAATGTACAATATGAGATATGATGATCCTAAGACTAATTATCCTTGTTATATATATAGGAGACAAGGGATACAATTATAATGAAAGAGTACAATGAAGGGTTCTAGCCTACATACAAATATAACACTATAAATATAATAATTCACTACCTAGGACTTAATAAGTGGTTTTATACTGCCTGCACGGGTGTAGACAGATTGGCAAGTGTCGTGTAAATGGAAGAAAATTTGTAAAATGAGGTCTCATGTTCGATTCCCACCCGGATTTACTCGTGCGTCATTCTTGCAGGCTGGGTGGTTTCACCTAGGGTTATAGTGGTAGCAGACGGGTATCAACCCCGTGTCACGTGAGTACGAGAACCACCTGTTGCCGATTCCCCCAGTACAAAAAAATATAAAAATAAATAAATAAAATAAAATAAGTGGTTTTATACTTAACATGGGGATTTTTATAGGGATTAAAAATGATATTCACATTGATGCATGGCATTCCTTTGGCTCCAAAAACCCATTGTAGAGTTCAGTTTAAACATTTTTTATAAAATATTTTTTTGTCTTTCTATGTTCCTATTTGATGCAAGAGAATCAAGTTAGGTGTTGAAATAGAGTTAGTGGTGTGTGTTTTCATCATGAAAAAGATAATTTATTTATTTTTGACAAATTTTCAACAGTGGAGAAAAAGGATGATCAATTTTCAGTTGTTTAATCAACTTTAATTGACAAGCCCTATTGCATATTGGCATTTTGAGGTTGAAGAGGAGAGAGACCAATCAATTTTGGACCATCCATATTATACCATGAATGGTTTCTATTTATTCATAGGGTTTATCATTCATGAAAGGGAGTGAAAAATGGACATGTTGCAATGTAATATCAACCACTTGATTCCTCCAAAAGAAATCATTAAAGATCATTTTTTTTTTCGCAAATTAAAGGTTTGAGGGCCCACACTAGGAGCTCATATGATCTTAGAGAATGCATTATAATGGATCGCTATCCCATTCATTGAAATTATTTACTTATCCTTAATTGTGGTTGGTGTATCTTGATTAAGGTGGTTCTAGTCTAAGGTAGGAGGAAGAATCTCAAAACATCATGCATAGAGGGACATATAATACTAAATTTTGAGAAGGTAGGGGGTATTAGTGGATATTTTTGGAGAGGAATAGGGGATACAAAGAATGGGAAAATAAGGATGAATATTCAACAGATCATGGACAAGAGAGAAGAGTCTACACGTAGAAAATGGAGATAAAATAAGAAATATATAATGCAGAATATAGAAGTTAAGAGACACAAAACAAGAAGAAGACTCACACGAATTAAAAAGGAGAGAAGAGGAAATATCATCAAGATAATGTAGAAGAGGTAAGAATATTAAAAATAATAATAAGGGGTTAAAGAGGAAAAGAAGAATCTAAGAAGGCAAAGAGATGGCAGTAATTCAGGAAAAAAGAATCTTAATGTGATGTTTTTTAACTTGAATTCCATGTAATTAAAGGCCTTGTTGATACTAAGACTAGTAGGAAAAATAAATTGTTATGAGAGGAGAAAGGTCTTGAAACTTGGTTTTATGTACAATACTTGAGTTGTAGAGACCATTGAAATTTTGTGAAAAAGTTCTCAGTTTTAATAAGAGTGAACACTGTGTACAATTTTAAGGAAAAATGATTTTGTCTCTTTGTCTTAAGTTATACACTTTGAGTGATTAGGTAGGAAGTCGGGGTTTTATTTCTTCATTTAGTATCAAATATTGTGTTCTCTATATGTGAAAGTGAATTTATTTAGGGATAAAGGGCATATTTTCATCAACTAGTATCAAAGTACGTGTATCCTACTAAAAAGTTGTAACTCCAACAATTGAGGTTGTTGGGTCATGGTTGCAAGATAAGGAAAAAGGGAAAGTCCAACTATAGGTAGGTATTGGGTTGTGTTGGATATTAAGATATATCCCTGGTTTCAATTGTGGATAGATTTTTCTTGTAAAGGTTGAGAAATTTGAAAAGATAGTAGTTTTATAAAGAGTAAAATATGGGTTCATAGAAGAGGAGACTATAGTAGTAATGCAAATAATATTGAGAAGAATTTATATTGTAGAGAAAGTTGAGAAATCCTACCGTATAAAGATATTATAATTTCATGTTAGAATGGAAATTAGAGTGAATAAATACCCCTCAGTGGATGGATAGAGTGATTGTGAGGAACAAAATGGGGAAAATTAAAGGAAGATAGTTAATATGATAGCAATGATAGCATTGAGTGTGCATCAAATGAATGTGAGTCATTGGAAAACATTACTAATGGAACACCGATTGTATTTGATGATTTGTTGATGAATGGATATGCATATAGGAATGCTAGTAAATATGAATATAGTGCTAAATTGGTAGCAATAAATTAAGAGTAAATAATCCCTATGTTTTCAAGGATATAAAGTCCTGAAGAATTGATGTTATGGTTATTGAGGATGGAGAATTATTTTTTGAAAAATGAGATTGAAGATTCATTGAGGGTGATTTTTCTAGTTCAAGGATGAAGGTTAATGAAATAGTGTAATAGAGTTATTTCCAAAGGAGAAAGCGAGAAAAATGGAAGAATATGTGAAAATATGGGATTGTGTGACTTTTAAGATGATGGATTGGATAGTATGCCCTAAAATGAGCATATAATGGCTAAGAAAGATTCACGTTTTAATATTAAAAAATGAAGAGAAAAAAATGATTTGAAAAGCAGTAAAGTTGTGGATGCAAAGCTAGCATGGGGAACATCACCTCCCTTCATGTTTTGTGATGATATCAAGGATCTTAATGAAATTCTATAGGTTGAATATGAAAAAACATCGATTGTGAACTTAATAATGGAGAGACCCTATGGGACATGTCTACAAGGGAAAATGATTTAATTAATTAGTTTGATGTTTGTAAGTGTGCAATTACATAGGAAGAAAGAATAAATCATATTGTTACTATAAGTGAAGAAGAAGGCAACATTTCTATTGTACAACTTGTTGATTAGACGCAGAATCAACACATTTTTCTATCCTTTTTTTCCTTATTTTTAATCCCTTTTCTTTTACCCATAACCCTGTATTAGTCCAATTTAAAGCTCATATGAGAGATTTATGATCAAGGCGTTTTCCATGGAATTTGTTTTAGTATTTCATGTGAATTTATGATTAAACATTAGGAAAATAATGTATTTTCATTTCTCTTTGAAAAAATTAAAACATTGGAAAAATAATATATTTTGCATTTATCTTTGAAAAATAGATTAGTTTGTTGATTGTTGCGGGTTCGGTTGAAACCTGTAAGGCATTAGAATATCCATGAACTAGGTCTTCAAGAGTTTTGGTATGAGGCATCATTAGGTTGAAATAGACACCTACACAAAATTGTGTTTTGAGAGATATCAACGATTTACCATATCAGAAGTAATTTTCTCAAACCAACCTCTACGGTCCATAACTTGATTTTACAAAGATATATTTCAGCAATCAATTGTGATGCAGGAGCATCGCCCACGCTGCTTTCTAGCCAGGGCTTAAAGTAGAAAAATGCCTGGACAAGCCACCACCAGCTTTTCATAACGCCTGATATTGTTGTGCGATGTTAATGATCTTACTTAAGAGACTTGCACTTTGTATATTGTAAAATGGACCTTGAGAGGATAGATCACGTCCCTAGGTAGATGAGGCATTTAATAGATTTAATGAAATATATAGGGAATTTGTGGCTTCTAAGATTTGATGTTTTAGATTCGAGGGAACGGGTTATAGACACCTCCTTGGTATTAATTGTATTATCATGGAAGATTCTAAAGAGAAGAGCAGCGGAGAAGTGTATGAAGAACTTCCATGTACAGATATTGAATTAATAGAAGAAAGCTTGATTCAATCTCATGGATGTGATTACTCAGAGCATTGTCGACATTATGCTATGAATAAGCTTGCTTCGTCGCATTCCGTTTCTTTATATGCCGTGTATGTGATTTCATTGGTTGAAGTGAAGTCCGGGAGAACAAGGAGTTAGTTTCACTTGTTTCTCTAATTTGAACCAGTAGAGAATTCCCGCAAGGAGTGTAGTCGAATTGTCTGCAAGTGAGCGCTAGATAGCAGGGTTCAAGTAGAGGTAACTTTGTTCTAAGTACCCAGAAGTACAGTTGGGCACATTGTCTTGCAAGGAGTGCGTAGGCCAAAAGAAATCCTCAGGGTTGCAAACCTAAGTAAATCTTTGAAAGACTATTGCTGCAGGTGTGCGCAGAGTCGAAAGATTTAGCACCCTAGTCATCATTGAAGATTTTCCGCAAGGAAAGTGCGCATAAGAAATTCCCAAAGGACTTGAGAGTTGAGAATAAGCTCAGGAGGAGTAGGCCTCGAATTTGTCGGTTGACCACAAAAGGTTGTACATCGCGTTCGGTAGGTGCTAAACTTTGGCGCGTAAGTGACGGTGAGTTCCGTGGAGGAGCGCCTCATCTTTCGGGCTTTGCAGCAGGGAGAACGGGATGTACCGAATTCTCCGAGGGGAAGCCACGAGAATTCGAGGACCGGTAGATCTTGGTGCAAGAGGTGCAAGGAGGTTACTGCGTTGCACGGAGAAACTCTAAGCTCAGGAGGGCAGATCATTGGTACAAGTCAGCCGAAGCGCTAGATTATTCGAGAGATCGCCTATCGGGATCTCGTGAGAATAACATCGAAGAGTTGGTAACGGGAGTCGTGAAGTCGCGAGGTGCGACATCCCGATAGTGACGTAAGTCGCGGGGACCACAAGAGTGGTGATGTGGAAGGTGACCTCGGATATCGGATTCCAGGAGTTGAAAGGCAAAACGATTGGTCTCGTGAGTGACGAGGTCGTGAAAAGGCGAGATAGTGAGTTTGTCAGAGTCTTGGCATCTCGGACTATCGGGACTCGGAGGGTGGAGGAAGTATTGTTGAAGGTCGCGGGTAGCGAAGTTGCGACGTCGCGGGGCTGTGATAGAACCGAAGTCCCGATAGGTGAAAGGGAGGTTAGCAATTGACCGAGGCATCGGATCTCGATTCCGAGGGGGCCATGTTTGACCATTGAACTCGCTGGGTCGGGTGCCGCATCCGAAGGGAAGAAGAGAGGGCCAGGCCGGGTAGAACCCGGGTGTAGAATTTTCGATTGGAAATTAGAAGAAACATTGAGTTCTTTGGGCCGTGGAGTAAAAGGAAGGTCCTGTGAGAGCGGTCGTGATCCGAGGAGTGCGGACGATGTCAGAGTGGTATCAGAGCGGCCCTCTTTATACTTCTGTAGAAGAGAAGAGGATACATCATGCTGCCCAGAAGAGAAAGACAGTCATCTAACCCAGAAGATAGGGAGGTGAGGAGAAGAGGTAGGCTAGTAGGAAATCCATAAATGGAGAGGTAGATGAGAGATCTTTGAGCAAGGTTTGAGGAGATGGAGACAGCACAAATACGCGGAGTTGGTATCGGGACTTAGTGCGATCTGGCAGAAGAGGAAGTTGACATGAAGAAGTGGTCACAAAGAAGATGCATCAACCGAAAGGAGTTGATCAAAGCCATCGCCAGATGGGTGCTGGCGGCAAAATGGGACATTCCGGGCCTATGAAGGGAATCTAGATGCGAGGGATACTAGATTGGATCAGGGTTTTGACACATACCTCTGGCGAATATGTGGAAGAAGTTAAGAAAGTCAAGCACGTTGTTACGCTTTCGAAAGGACATGCAGCATTGTGGTGGGACGAACTACAATCTGACAGGACGCCGCGAAAGGCAAGAAAAAGATTAAAAAGTCGATCGAATGATCGCGAAGATGGCAAGCAGTCCATCCCATAAGGGATTATCAAATCATCCCGTTCAAAAGAATGCGTAACCTGAGGGCAGAACCGATGACGGTAAAAGAGTATGCTGCACCGAGGAGTTTTACAAGCTCAACATCAAAGCAGGTCATCGAGAGACTGGCTGATGAGAAGGTGGCAAGATATCTGAATGGTCTGAGATATGACATTCAGGATGAATTACATGCTAACCAATCCCAATGGTGGAATATGTTTACCAATTGGCTCTGAAAGCCAAAAGAAAATCTGAGCCAAAAGCAAAGTCAAAGAAGGTGAGGCAGAAGTCAAGCCAGAGTCAAAGCAGTTGCCCAAGAAAGAACTCAGAAACCCAAGGAGGAATGGAAGAAACCCTAGGGAAAAGTTGAGAGAGGTGGAACCTAACAACAGAGGCAGCCATATGTTGAACCAAGAGGACAACAAAATGATCAGCGAGGAGATTATGCTGATGTACCTGCTCCCTCATACCACAGGTCGCAGGTAGAGGAAGAGGAGGGAGTTACTTCACGTTTACATGTGGGAAATGTACAAGTCATCTGGAGAGCGTCACATAAAAAGAAGGACATTAGAGAAGCTCACATCACAGAAGCGCAGAGTATGCGATGCTGAGTCAGAAGATGCAGACATCGGAAGATCGCTTGGAATGCATAAAATCATTTTGACACCCGAAGGAAGTTGAGCTCAGTGCAGAGGAGAAGACTGTTTAGAACAGCTTGTACAACCAAGGACAGGAAACGGTCATCGACAGCGGAAGCCAAGGGATAACCCTTGCTCTACTGAAATGGTGGAAAAAATTAGAGTCGGAAACGACTCATCACCCGAGTCCATATAAAGTCTTATGCCTGCGGGCTACAGAAAGTAATATCAGGTGAGTTTCACTAAACAGCGTCAGTTGAATTCAAGATAGGGGGTTATAATGATCAGATTCTGTGTGTTATCCTATTGGATGTATGTCATTTATTGCTTGGCAGACCATGGCATATGACAGAAATGTGGTTCACGATGGGAGGATGAACACATACATTTTGGAGAAGGATGGGAGATTTCATAAGTTGTTTCCGATAAAAGATAAGGAAGTGAAACCAGGAAGTAAGCAGCACCATACTTCTCATGAGAGGGAAAGAGCTTCTCACAGAGATGGAGAAGAAGGAAGATCCACAGTTCTTTGTTGAATCTCCTCTGGCAAGTCATCAAGCACGAGAGTGGATGACTTCCCAGTTGAAATTAATGAAGTCGCTGGAAGAATTCAATCGACATCATCGTGGACGAATTACCTCATTCATTTGCCACCAGTGAGAAGTGTGAGTCATCACATAGACCTCATACCGTGAAGCAGTTTGCCAAATAAAGCCATGTACAGCTTGATGCCGCAAGAAAATGAGGGTGTCAAAAGGCAAGTATTGGCCGGATAAAGCGGACCGGTCGTGAAAGTTCAAGTCCGTGCGTTGTTCCAATAGTACCTAAGAAAGACGGGGCTAGAGGGGATGGGTACCGACTCAAGAGAAATCAACAAAAACACCATCAGGTACAGGTTCTTACTGGTGAATGGATGATCTGATGATTGGTTCGAAATGGGTAAATTATTTTTCAAAAATTGATCCCAAGAGTGGCTATCACCGTGATTCTCATGAGGGAAGGAGATGAATGGAAGACAACATTCAAGACAAACGAAGGTTTGTACCAATGGCTTGTCATGCCATTTTGACAAACGCTACCGAAAGCAATATTCAGACCGAATGAAGTCCCCGAGGGAGTTCATCGAAATTTGTAGTCGATATCTGATGATATATTGATTCACAATAAGATGAAGGCTGAAACATTCCAGGGAAACATTTGGCCATTGTGGGATGAGAAAGCTAAATAGAGAAGTTGTTGATAAACATGAAGAAATTCGCTCATGAAGACAGCTCATTTATTTGGGGTTCGCTATTTCACTAATGAATTTAAAAATCAGATCCCAAAAAGTGGAAGCGCGATTCAGAATTGGCCATCAACAGGTGAAAATGCTTTCGAGGGTGAGTGAGTTTCCACCGGGTTGGCTAGTTTCTACCAAAATTTCATTAGGGATTTCAAAGGGATTAGCTTATAACATGACATCGTGAAGAAACGCATTACAAGTCTCTTTCTACTGGACAACGTGAACGAGAAGAGCTCAATCTATTGAAGCGGAAGATAACCGTAACAACCGTTGGTGTTACCGGAATTCAAGAAGACATTTCAAGTCAAATGTGATGCCAAATAATATGCCAGGAGGGGTCTTGAGTCAGGACGATAGACCAGTTGCATATTTCAGCTAGAATCTGGATGAAGCAAAGATGAAATTCCACTGATGACAAGGAATTCCCGCAAAGCTGAAATACTCCACGTATGATACAGAGTTTTATGCCATCATACAGGCATTAAAGAAGTGGAGGCATTACTTGATCCCGAAAGAATTTGTATTGTACAGTGACAATCATGCATTGCAGTTTGTGAGTCAACAGGATAAGTTGAATCAGAAGCATGCAAAATGGGTAGAGTATATGCAGAATTTCACGTTTGTGATCAAACATATTTCAGGGACTGCTAACAAAGTGGTTGATGCTTTGAGCAGGAAATGTTTGTTACTGCAGGAATTCCGAGTCAAAACATTGGGTTTTGAAAACCTTAAGGACATGTATGCAGGTGATGCAGATTTTGCTGAAGCATATGAAGCAGCTGAGAATCCCGTTCTCAGGGATCGGAGCCCATGGATAGACTACATGATCCAGGAGGGATTGTTGTTCAAAGGAAATCAACTGTGTATCCCAATTTGCTCCATGAGGGAGAACTTGGTGAAGGAAAAACACAGCGGAGGCTTAGTAGGACATTTTGGCCACGAAAAAACATTCGCAAAGCTGAGAGAATCATATTTTTGGCCGAGGATGCGTGCGGATGTCAAACGGTTTGTTGACAGATGTCGGATTTGTCAGCATTCTAAGGGAAGAAAGTAGAATGCAGGTTTTTATCAGGCATTGCCCGTATCGGAGAGGCCGTGGGAGGCGATCAACATGGATTTCGTACTAGGATTGCCGAGGACACAGAGAGGGGTTGATTCCATCTTTGTGGTCGTAGATAGGTTTTTGAAGATGGCACATTTCATTCCATGCCAGAAGACCAGCGATGCGACGCACATCGCAAATTTGTTTTTCAAAGAGATTGTTAGACTTCATGGATTGCTGAAAAGTATTGTTTCGGACAGGGACACTAAATTCATAGGCCATTTTTGGAGGACGCTATGGAAGAAGCTAGGAACTAATCTGGCATTTAGTTTTGCTTATCACCCTCAGACAAATGGACAGACGGAAGTGGTTAACAGGAGTTTGGGAGACTTACTGAGAAGCCTGGTGACAGAGCACCACAGCAGCTGGGACAATGATTTACCACAGACGGATTTCACGTACAACGATTCAGTGAATCGGAGTACAAGCACAAGTCCATTTCAGATTGTGTATGGGACACAACCGAGGGGAGTTTCTAAACTCAGGGAGTCAGAACAGGCTGCGACTAGCAGTGCTAGTGCAGAAGTGTTCACTGAAGCAATGAAGGAACTTCACAGCAAGGTGAAGCAGCGACTGATTGATTCAAATCAGGAGTACAAACGCAGAGCAAATCAGCATCGGAAACAGCTTCAATTTGAAGTTGGCGATCTAGTTCTCACACATATGAGGAAGGAAATATTCCCAAGGGGAACATATAACAAATTAAATATGAAGAAAATTGGGCCATGTAGGGTCCTGAAGAAATTCAGAGAGAATGCATGTGAGATTGAGTTGTCGGATGGCATCGGGATATCTCTGATATTTAATATCGCATATTTATACCCATACAGGGCTGGAGAAGTAGAAACTGGAACTGAGAAACTAGTGGTTGAGTGGACAAAGCACTTACCAGTTGCAGAGAAGCCACAGATGGAATGCATACTGGATAAACGAGTGGGTAAGAAGACCAGAAGAAAAGAATACTTCGAGTATCTAGTCAAATGGAAGAATCACCCAGTGGAGGATGCTAGCTGGGAAAGCGAAGCTGTGATATAGAAGCATGGAAAGACCGTGCAGGAGCTCATGGACAAGAGCCCATGAAATTTTTCAAGAGAGGGAGTATGATGCAGGAGCATCGCCCACATCAAGCGAGCCAGCGCGAAAGCAAAAAACAGTTGGACAAACCAGCATAGTTTCTTTTTGATAACGCCTTGATATTGTTGCGCGATATTAAATGATTCATTTAAGAGATGGCACACTTGTATATTGTAAATGGACCTTGAGCGGATAGCTCACGTCCTTAGGTAGATGAGGCATTTAATAGATTTAATGTAAAGTAGATAGGAATTTATTTCCAAGATTTGATAGCTTTAGATCTCGAGAGCGAAAGGGGATATAGACACCCTCCTTTGTACATTGTATTATCACGGAAGCATTCTAAAGAGAGAGCATGCAGAGAAGTGTATGAAGAACCTCCATGTACAGATATTGAATTAATAGAAGAAAGCTTTGATTCAATTCCATGGTTGTGTTACTCTCTGTATATTGTCGATATTATGCTCATGAATGTTTGCTTCTTGTCATGCATTTGCTTTTATATGCTGTGTATGTGATTTCATGGTTGAAGTGAAGTCCGTGAGAACAAGGAGTTAGTTTCAATTGTTTCTCTATCTTGAACCAGAGAATTCCTGCAAGGAGTGCAGTCGAATTGTCCGCAAGGAGTGCATTGACAGCAGGGTTCAAGTAGAGGTAACTTTTGTCCTAAGTTATTAGAAGCGCAGATTTGGCACCGGAGTTGTGCAAGGCGTGCACAGGCTAGAAGAAGTCTCAGAGTTGCGATTCTGAGCAAAGGGAGTGAAAGACTACTGTTGCAGGTGTGCGCAGAGTCGAGAAAGCTTCAACACTTAGTCATCGTTGAAGATTTTCCGCAAGGAGTGTGTACAAGAAATTCTCAAAGGAACTTGAGAAGTTGAGAATAAGCTCAGGAGGAGTAGGCCTTCGAATTCGTCGAAGGACTTCACAAAAAGGTTGTATGTCGAAGTGCTCGAGTAGGTGCTGAACTTTGCGTGCAGGGTGACGAGTTCCGTGGAGGAGCCTCTCATCTTTTCGGGGTTTTTTCATCAGGGAGAATGGACAGTCGGAATTCTCCGAGGGGAAGCCACGAGAATTCGAGGACCGGTAGATCTTGCAGAGGTGTAAGGAGGTTACTGCGTCGCGCGGAGAAACTCTAAGCTCAGGAGGGCAGAGCATTGGTACAAGTTAGCCGAGGTGTTGTATTATTCGAGAGATCGCCCATCGGGATCTCGTGAGAATAGCGTCGGAGAGTTGGTAACGGGACTCGCGAAGTCGCGAGGTGCGACATCCTGACAGTGATGTAAGTCGTGTGGCCACAGGCAAGTGTAAGATAGGTGGCGGAGATCGGGATCTCGCGAGCTCGGGGCTCGGTAGTTGAAAGTCGAAATATTTGTAGGTTCGAGTCGCGAAACGCGAGGGTTCGAAGGCGCGACAATACAATATCGGCGTCTCGGAACATCGGTACTCGGAAGGCGAAGGACGTAGTGTTGAAGGTTTCCGCATAGCGAAGTTGCGACAGAACCGAAGTCCCGATAGATGAAAGGAAGGTCAGCATTGACCGAGGCATCAGATCTCGGGATTCCGAGGGGGCCGTCTTTGACCATTGAACTCGTGAAGTCGTGGGTGTCGATCCTCCGAAAGGAAGAAGAGAGGGTTGCGTGAAGTAGAACCTGTGGGGTGCAGAATTTCCGATTGGAAATTAGAAGAACCGTTGAGTTCTTCGGGCCGTGAGTAAAGGAAGGTCCTGAGGAGAGCGGTCGTGCTCCGAGGAGCGTGGACGACGTCAAATTGTTCCATGCATCTAGAAGCATCATTAACCATCTTGGAACAATGCATGATTTTAGTCATGAGTCAATAAGCAAGGATCTTGGAACCATTTATGAGTTGGTTTTGACTTGCTAATTATTAGCAAATTGTTGTAACCACTTGAGAATCTTATGGATCTGCATTTAATATTTAATATTTCTATTTCAAGCAAGTTTTTGTGTAAAAGAGATTGATATGACTCATAGAGAAATAGTCCAAATTCTGATGGAAAAAATCACATTTCATGAGATCTTGTTTTAATATAGAGTGTAGTTTTACAATTTATGTAGTGTGTGATTAAATTAGTTTATCTCTATTTTATATTAGAGATACATTACGTCTCGAGGATGTACATAGAGTAAATTTGTCTTTTGTCACCCATTTCTTCTGGTCTATGACAATGCAATTTTATTTCTATTTATATATTTTTTCAAATCATATAATATGTGACATACATTTGCAGTGTAATGTTGCAATAAAAATTTGATATTTTAAATATTTTTTAAAATTGATATTTTAAATATTTTTTTATATTGTAGTGAAATGTGGTAATAAAATATTAACTTTTAAAATATTTTTTTTTATATTTAAGTGAAATTTTGATAGTTTTTATATATTTTTAAATTGATTTTCTTGAAATATATATATATATATATATTGTGAATTTTTATGTGTAATAACAATTTGTAAATTTTGATATATAATAAAGATGCAATTCATAAGAAATTGATGTAAAGATATTTATCATGGTGCTACTTTTTCCTTGGTTGGAAATGGGTTTTTTTTACTCAACAACCCTTCTAACAAAATCATTTGTACATTGGTTTTGCATAGGATTATATTCCTATGTGTAACCATTTATGATGTTTATCTAGTTATTTTGGTATGTATATATGTTTATCAATTTTTTTGGCTTTTAAGTGAAAGAGTTTACAAATTTCTTTTACATGTTGTTATGACCTGAGGGGAGTATATATAGGGATAGATGTAAAATATATGACCCCGAGGGGGGGCATATATGGGCCTAAATGTACATGTAGTATGTAAATATATATGCAATAGGGTTGGCCTAGTAGTAAAGGGGCCTCATGTGCAAGTGTGAATAGATATATATAGAGATCATGTATTCATTATTAGAGACATGTGAATTGTGATGTATGAATGTATTTGGTTATGTGAAGGAGGTTATCCTATTGCTTAAGATCTGAACAAGTGTCCAACAAAATCCTCTAAAACTATAAAGCCTTCTGGTAAACTAGAAGGCAACACAACACCCAGAATGTATTGTGCAATCTCACCCAAGATAGTTCTATGGGTGACTGCAATGCTCAGGTTCTTGTAGTCTAGGAAAGAGTGGGGATTCTAGGATTCTACTTGACCTTCTTCAAGACATGATCTTGTTATTCTTTCTATTATTCTTAAGATTCATTTGTTTGTTAAGCCTATGCATGCATTCTAATAGATCTAATAGAATTACTCATTCATCCATTCATAATCTAAATACTAATAGAAGTTAAATCTGCAGTAAAAAACACACATAACACATAATATACCGTCGTTCACCCCTTCCCGAGCTACATCCACAAAGATCTGGCTTATCGGGCTCTTTTATTTAGCTTTGTACAATATATGGCATTGTGTGCACTACAATTTTGATCATACAATCATGAGAAAAGGTTCCACAACCTCTGTGAGGCAGAATAGATCACACTAGACTCCTCAACATGTGATCTAACCCTCAAGATACATCTATCTTACTCTTCTACACCTCAACAACTTACAAAATTGCAGCACAACAGTTTCTTATAATTCAGAATTAACTTGGAACACACATCGAACCAAAACCATGAACCTCGACCTAGACCTCCTAGGTTCTTATTTATACTACTTTAAAATATCATTAGATGTTACAATATCTTACCAAAACCCTAAATCTAACATGGTTATGCTTTCCTGATTGTGCACCTTGCATGATTTCCTCCTTTTTATGTGGCTTTCTCTCCCACATGTTTCTTTTCCTGCCAGTTGTTCTTCTCCAATATTGGGTTTTATCCTCCAAAAATAGGTATTTCCTCAAAATAAGCTTGTGCCCAACAATCCCCAAAGACTGACATGTGGCTTTTCCTAAGACACCTAGATAGTGCATGCTTCCCAAACAACCTCTGCTAGGATGTGGAAATTATCTACAAGTTCCCTTCCTCTTGTCTCGACCTGCACAAATTTTCCTGCAAGATCTTCTAATGCTTGCATTGTGATCTCCTCCTGGGTTAGTGTTGCGTACTTTGTCTATGTTTGGGTCATGATTCTCGTTTCCTCCTCCAATTGCGCGACCATCTTCCCTGCTCATTTCTGGAGTGGTTCCACTTCCACTTGTCTCTCATTTTTTTTCATCTGCGCTGCTTTCAACTCATATTGCAACTTATTCTTACCTTGAGTACCTTTCAGGTGTTCTATGATACTCATTTTCTTCTTCCTCTACTTGAGGTCTTGGATAGATGCACTTATGATTTCTTCTTTCTGGTCACACTGTTGGACTTTCTTGTCGTCCTCCAACATTGTCGAGAGCTGCGCTACTCAGTCGAACAATTTTTATACTATGTTGACTTGTTTTTCCATCTCACCTGTTTGAATTGGAGCCTCTTATTTTCTCTACTCTGGGACCTTAGGCAGAGTCATGGGATTGAGCTTCTCCTTGAGTTCCTCGATCTCCTCCTTGTATTGGTCAATTTTCTGCACAATGAGGTTTATATTCTCCTCTGGGCTTCTCTCTATTGCATTCACGTTGTTGTGGATGTGGTTGTACATCACTATCAATCCCTGCTCCAACTTGTCTACACGTTCTTTCTCTTCCTCCTTCTCTCTAGTCAACTGGTTGCATGTTATATGGAGCATCTTTGCGACCCCTCTGCCCACCTCTAGATTTGTGGCATCCTTGCAATCCCTAAACTGTAATTCCTGCATGATGTTTTCCTATATCCCATATAAGGCCTTTGTGGGGACCTGTTCCATCACCATATCCACTTTCGCTACTTCCTCCAGGGGTTTCTACATTGTCTCCTAATTGAATCTCATCATTTGATGCGTTATGGTGAATGTTTCCCTACATTGGAAAACAAACTACATAATATATTCGCCCTCTTTCTACGCAAGTGGCCTCTATACATTCTCATGTTGTTACACGGTGGCCTGTGATTCTGCCCGGCTCCACAGTTTATGTATGTTTCCGTGAACCTCTAGGAGCTTGGCCATAATTTATTCCCTCTGCACCTCTGTAGTTTTGACCACTTCTTCACTCCTATATTGGACCTTGTTTGCGACGATCTCTGCATCATCCCATGTTAAGGTGATATATGGGTCCTCTATCTCATACTTGCCCTTCTTGCATGCATATTTCCCTTGCGTGGGCTTCCCTACTATAAGTGAGGGATGCACCTCTCTTTTTGTTCCTTGGCTTCTTTCTTCTGGAGTATGTACCGTCTCCTTTTTCCCAGTCTATGACCGACTTCCTGTTCTTGCTGCGATGTTTGTTCGCGTCGACCTTTTCAGTACTGTGTTGCTTCCACTTGGTTGGGCTCACACTATGTTTGTTCTGGTATTATCAACCGAGCTACCTATTCAGGTTGATGAGCCTGTGTCGGTAGTGTTGGTTGTGGGGCCTGATTATCTTCCTGATTCAGAGGTCTTTTACTTTCATCCATGTTTATACCACATGAAGTATTTACACCCCAGAGGTATGTACACTCTTCCACATGGGGGAGTGCAGAGGGGGGGTACCCCCTCTGCAAGGTCNGGGGGAGCTATCCCCCCGGCTAGGGGGTCTGGGTGCAAGCGGGGTTCGGGGGAAAAGCCCCCAAAGGAAAAATTGCCTTATAAAAGTATATTGTAATTTCATTGTAAATCTAGACTGTTTATTATAAGGTCACAGATCTAACGACATAAATTATGTTAGGGTTTTTTCCCTAGAAGGCAACCTTCTTTTATGAGAGAAATGTATTGCGTCTATGTTTGATGGTGAATATTGTATTCTGAGAGAGGAGACTGTGAAACAAAGAAGAGGAAGCTACAGTGGGTTTTGTTGTAGGTTGTATCCTTTCATTTGTTGGATAATAATAAAGGAAGGACTTGGCAATTTCTCTGGTGGAAGTAGCCCACACTAGGTGAACCACGTAAATCTATGTCTCTCTTGTATTGTGTATCTTCTATGTTTTGTTTCCGCATTTGTTTTATTTTATTGCTCTGCGGTCCTGTTTTTCTAACAAGTAGTCTCTTTCTTCTTGGAGGACTATGTTGTGCCTGTCCTCGTGGTTGGTTTTTCTACTGGTGACTTCCACTACGCAGGCCAATATTTGATAGTCCATTCCACTTCCTCCCTCGTGACGCAATACGACATCTTTATCCACTCATGTTTTGGATCCCTTATGGCTTGGATCCATACATGATAGTGAGATTCCTTGAATTTGGCTATCCCCTCTATCTCCTATGCTACCTCCATAGGTATGCACCAAACATTTGTTGAGTGATGTTGGATTTCTTCTAATAGCATGGAAAACAAAGTGTTGTTTTCCTGTTGCGTCTTATTGTCCGTTTGTTGACAAAGAGACTTGTACCTGGATGCATAGCCTTTTTCATCCATGTCCAAAAATGTTGAGAACTTGGGCTCTTGCTACCCTGCCAAGGCTATCAGTCTTATTAACCATGAGTAATGGAACTTGGTTCCATTGTCCTGCACGTTGCGATATTCAAGTAGAAATTGGTTTAGCATGTACGACGCCCAACTGGACATCATTCCCTTACCTCATTGTGCTTCTACTGTGATCACACCTGCTAGGGATTCCTCTCTATGACATTTTCTTAGCATCTTATACGCCATCAATTTTCTTGCAAACCTTGTCACATTTTCAATAATTTCTTTGATGACAATGCCTTTGTTTTCCCTAGTCATGTCGAACTGTGCTTTAACTTGTTCCTCAAGTTCTTTCTTGCATGCCTTGTTTTCTAAGAAGTCTTATGGCTATGCTCTAAATGTCGGCATTCCTGTGATCTTGGAAATCAATACCACGCTGATCTGCACCAGTATATCCATTCATGGGATGCCTCTGTGGAATCGGGAAACCAATTTTTAACACAAATACCGACATTCGTGACGAGCCCAAAGTGCTATATGTCCAAAAGATTCATAATCCATCAGTTATAAAGTCTCATTATCCATTGCGCGGGCTCCAACACTGGTCATCCTATGGGTCCAATTTCCCCTGTCTTAATCAAATATTTGTCCTCGACCAACTCTGGAAATTTGGTCACGTTGTGTATGTCATGGTCTGCATACCTCAGCTTGGGTATCTTTCCTTGCATGTCGTTGAAAGTTGGGACTACGTCTGGGAGAAAAGAGAGGGTAATATACATACTGTCAGATGTCTTTATTTTCTTCTGCGCATTATATGTGCCTACTTCTACTGTGTCTATGTATTCTTCCTCCCTGTCGAACTCTGGTCGGTCGGTGATGACTTCGACCAACACTTCATCTTGTTCCTGGGACTATCGTGCTCCCACTGTGTCATCAGGTATTGCAGGTGATTTTGGGTTAGGTTTCGAAGCACTGTTCCCATCCACAAAGCTCTACCCTATCAGGCTAACAGATTTTCAATCTGAGGTGGTAACATCCTAGAGATAGACTATATTCTCTGGTTGTTTCATTCGTTCCTTATGCCTTTGGCCCTCTCGTGTAACCCAGACGAATTGTCTTGGAAAACCAAACTTTGGTGGAGTCATCTTTTCCAACTTTCACAACTTGTCTTACTACTTCTTCAATTTATAACTAGGGCTCATAATTGTTTCCTCTCTTTGATCTCCAAATTTTGCGAAGTGTTGAATACTATGTTCTTTCCTCCTTTTATAGATTGAGTCATGTTCACTTTTCATTTTTTTTGTGCATTTGTGTCGACTTCACTTCTTATTGTGCGCAATCTTCTAATGTTTGTCGCAATAATTGTTGTGCACAAATTTTCCCAGTGTTTTTGTATTTTATTTATTTTATAATTTTGTATTTCCTTTTTGTTATTTTTCTCCTTTTTATTTCTTTTTGTCATTTTTTTATCCTATCTTCTGCTATATTACATTATGTACATGTATGTCCCACTCTGCTAGAACTTTCAAGATTCAGGAGGTCGATTGTCCCTATACAGTTTCATTCGACTACCATTGATCATTCCCTTGAGTTTTGTTCCTACCATATCCTTTAGTTGTACACATCCCCCATCTGTGACAATATTTACTTTATAGGGTTCTATCCAATGCATTCTAAACTTACTAGGGTGTTGGAAAAATTTACTGTCATAGAGAAAGACTAGGATTCCTTCCTTGAAACTCTTCCTCTTAATATGTTTATCATGCAAGGATTTATCTCTTTCTTTCTATACTTCCTGATGAAATACTTCTAGAATATTATCATCTTCCATGTCCATTAGTTTATTTAACCTTTCTTTTACTGCGCTTCTTTGTCATGTCAGTAATTGCCGCTACGCACAGGCTGGATACCAGAAATTTTAATGGTACTATTGCTTCCTACCCATAAACCAATCTCAATGGTGTCTGTCTTGTCAACTTATTCCATATAGTCATGTATTCCCATAGTACTGCTGGTATTTTCAAATCCCAATCGTCCTTGTTGACATTGCATATATTTGTCAAATCATTCTCCAAGATCTTATTGAAGGCTTATACTATTCCATTTGCTTGAGGATGGTATGGTGTACTCTTCTGGTGATAGAATTCAAATTCCTTAGTCATAGCCCTGATAGTATTTTTGATAAAGTGAGTACCTTGGTCACTCATCAAAATTCTTGGACAACCAAACCCGGTCATCACTTTCTCAAACAAGAAGTGTGTTGTTGGTTTTGTGCTACAGTCTTTGACTGGTGTTGCTTTTTCCCATGTTGTTAAGTATTTTGTCATATTAATGATATATCTTGATCCTAACCTTTTTGTTGGTGGATGGATTGGTACAACAAAGTCTATTTACCATTTTTCAAATACCTNTTTTGTGCTACAGTCTTTGACTGGTGTTGCTTTTTCCCATGTTGTTAAGTATTTTGTCATATTAATGATATATCTTGATCCTAACCTTTTTGTTGGTGGATGGATTGGTACAACAAAGTCTATTTACCATTTTTCAAATACCTACAAGGTTACTTGTGGTCTTAGGGGCATCTCATCCCTTCTGTTAGGTTTACCAACCCTCTAACAAACATCACATTTCTAGAAATATTCTTTAACATCTCTATGAATTGTTGGCCACCATAGTCCTACGCACAATACCCTCTACGCAGTAGCTTTTTCTGCATAATTCCCTCCATCTATTCCCTCATGATCTTCTACCAAGATTCTAGGGATTTCATTCTCTAGTACACACCTTCTCAAAAAGTTGTCTGTGTTTGTTGTGTTGGTTAAGTTAGATAAACAAGACATAGGTTTTTGAGTTGATTAGATAACCGAATACACATGAAACAAGGAAATAGAAATAAAAATAAAAATAAATAAATGTTAGAGAAGCTTGAAAGAACTAGAACAATGAAAAACAAAAAATGATAATCATATAGCTATGTATTGAGAGGTGAGCACCATAGAGAAAGGAAGGAACATATGAATCCCCTCTTCCTTTGGACTTATGAATCCCCTCTTCCTCCTTGAGAGGGCTCTTGAGTTCCCTAATAGAGAGCTCTTCTCTTCATACAATGGCAAGTGAAAATGGTGAAGAAATACAATGCCAATCCTCTCAAGAGGTGAGTGGAATGGCCCTTGCTATAGTTCTTGAATAATTCAAAGAGAAAAGAGGATTATCCAAGAATAATTCTTGCAGCATAAAAATACCTTGAAGTTCTTATTTTTCTAGCACACCCATGGCACATATTTATAGTGTCCATTCATGGCCAGATACAACTGGTTCACAGTGTGAACAAGGGAACTTTTAGGGCACTTCCTAACCCTTAACTAGCCTCCAATCTATATTTCGCTTAGATCTGAGTGTCAAATTGTGTTGTGGGTCAAACTGGAAGTGGTTGAGAGGCAAAAAATATTCATAAATGTGTTTTTCATGAGAACTGCATGGCTTTTCTCATAGACAATCCTACATTCTACGCATAGTACGCAATTAGGTATGTGTTGGCTTAAGCATTCTGCGCACAGTGCGTGTGCTTCCTTTGGTGAATTTGTGCACTTTGAGTTTTGAACCAAGTGTATAGTTTTGTGCCTTTTTGACGGATTTTAGTGTTGTAGGTGTACTAATTGTTGTTGAAATTGATTTCTTTCTTCAACCATTATGTGCAATGTTGTGGATGATTTTTCAGTGATAACATTGCCCATTTTATATAAGTGTCCTGCAATAATTTGATAGTTTCTTACTCAGACTACCAGATTCTTCCTCTACATAGTGCTAAATTCTTATGGAGCAATCCCTATGCTTAGGTATTCAATGATGTCAACAAAATATTCATCATTTGTTTGTACTAAAAACAATTTTGCATCAAGGAAGTTGTCTTCCAAGTTGGTAGGTTCCTCTCCATTAGTGACCCTTGGCAGATGATCAAGTCCTGCATTAATCTTCCCTGGTTTGACTATTACTTCAAAGTCAAATTATTGGAATAAAAACAACGATATACAGATCCTCCCCCTCAATACTGGCATGTTGAGTAAATATTTTAGGGCAGAATGATATGTGAACATCTTAAAGTTCTTACCCAATAAGTAGTGCATGAACTTATGAAGTGCATATACCATGGCTAATCCTTCTCTTTCTATGGTATTATAGTTCTTCTCTAATTCTGACAGTTTTTTGCTTGCAAATGCTATGGGGTGGTCTAAATCCCCTACTCCTGGTTGCACCGGAATTTCTCCAAGTGTTATGGTTGATGCATATACATGCACATGAAATGTCTTTTCCCAGTCTGGGAATACTAGGATATGTGTTGTGACCATATTTTCTTTTAATGTTTCCAACCCTTGTTGACATTCTTCATTCCACTGAAATATGATGTCCTTATTTAACAATTTTTCCATTGGCGCAATGATCTGCACATATCCTTTGATAAATTTCTTGTAATAGCCTATATGTCCCAGTGTTTCTCTCAACTGGTGCACTTATTTTGGTGGTGGTAAATTAACAATGACTGCAATCTTAACAGGATCCACCATTAACCCTTGTTTATAGACTATATGTCCCAATAATATCCCAAAAGGTGTTCCAAATATGCACTTCTTGATATTCAATGATATCTAACACTACTTGCATATTTCCAACATTAGCCTTAATACTTCTCCCTGATCCTTTAACAGACTGTATATAGTCCATTCATCCAGATATACTTCTAAAAACTGATGTATGAATTCCTTAAAAGAAGCTATGGCTACTCTTGAAAATATAGTTGGTGCATTCTTCAGTCCAAATGGAATGAGTGTGTATTGGTAGGATTTCCATTCTATGGAAAAATTTGTCTTATACATATCTTCTCTAGCTATATTGATATGATGGTAACCTGAGAATCCATCTATAAATGAGTATGCTTCCTAGCCTCCCACACACTCTAATACCTCATCTATGAAAGGGGTTGTAAAATGGTCATGTAGGTAAGAATCATTTAGTTTTATCAAAGCTACACAAACCCTTATGCTCCCTTTATTATTTTCTTCCACTACCATGGGACTTATCCATTCAGATTCCTCTACTGGTTCTATGATACCAACTTCCAATATTATTTCAATTTCATCCTTCACTTTTTGTTTGTACATTGGATTCAGTCTGTAAGGTCTCTGCCTGACAGGTCTTGCCTCAGGTTTGAGAGGTATCTTCATCTCTCGTAGCTCTCCTGCTATTCCTTTTATCTATGTAAAGGTTGTGGGGAACACGTCATTGTATTCGTGTAGTAACTCTGTTATCCTTTCTACTATTTGTTCATCCCAATACTTTGTCATTTTAGGGTTATCATTTGTCCCAATGTTGACTTTATTCACTTTAATTGGTGCAACAAATACTTGACTCCAAAGATGGACCTTCCACCTCTCTTTCTCCTTCAATTTCTATAATCTGAATATTACATGGGTCATCTTCATCTAGTGCTTCCTCTTAAAAATGATAACATGACGTTAGTTCTTTGACTGTTTGTATTTTTTGTTGTTGATAGTCTACCATGAGTTCAATCTATAGTTCCTTAATAAATATCACACCCTTTATCTACTTCATCACTGAATCAATGTTGGGGTTCTCATGTTCAAATGAGAAGGTTACCACAAAATTTTGCTGTAATGTTGTCCATTTAGTAGTACCTCTGTGCATCTTCTGTTCTACATACCAGTTTTTTGGGATTCCTTCCAATGTGTGGATGAAATGATGCAGCCATTCTTCTGAAATGATGTGGCCATTCTTGTGGTGTCATCCTACATTATGTCCTACACTTCTCCAAATTTTCTATTGGTGTCCCTTATCCATCGTATCTCTTCATTTTATTGTTACCCTGTTATGCGTTGAAACTAATGCGCGATAATCATTTACATTGGTACAAGTATTGAATTGTTTCTTTGTGCGCACCCCACCATATTGCAGTTGTAGCCTTGAGTGAAATATCTAAGGCTAAGAGACTCTGATTTTATGACACTTCTTCTTCATATTGTATGAGGAATTCCTCTAAATCATTTTCCCCATGAAAATTGGGAGGTTCCCTTATCTCTGTACCAACCCATCTTACCGCGTGGTCTGTTCTTGCGCACCTTCTTGTGGAGACTTTATATAATCTCTACTACCAATTCTCCAGGCCTGTATCTAAGTCTAAAGCGCATGATGTGATGCTTCTCCAACTGAGTACCCCATCTGAAGTTGGGTTGACATAGTCTTCTTCGTGTGCAGTGGTTCTATACAATTTGTTGATTTCTTCCAAATCTAAATAGGTGGGTTCGACAAACCTTTCTCGTTCTAAAGGATCTAATGGCGTAATGAATCTGTATACCACTACACTAGAAATTTCAAGCTTCAGAAGGTCAACTGTCATTGTACAGTTTCAGTCGACTAACATTGATCATTCCCTTGATTTATGTTCCTTCGATATCCTTTAGTTGTACAGATCCCCCATATGTGACAATCATTACTTCATAGGGCCCTAGCCAATGTATTCTAAACTTACCAGCATGTTGCAAAAATTTACTGTCATAGAGAAAGACTAGGTTTCCTTCCTTCAAACTCTTCCTCTTGATATGTTTATCATGCCATGCTTTGTCTCTTTCTTTCTGTACTTCCTGGTGAAATACTTCCAAAATCCTATCCTCTTCCATCTCCATTAGTTGGTTTAACCTTTATTTTATTGTGCCTCTTTCTATCATGTCAGTAATTGTTGTTACGCACAGAATGGGTACCATAAATTCTAATGGTACTATTGTTTCCTTCCCATACACCAATCTGAATGGTGTCTGTCTTGTCAAATTCTTGCATATATTCCTATATTCCCATAGTACTACTGGTATTTTCAAATCCAAATCATCCCTATTGACATTGCAAATATTTGTCAGAGCGTTCTCCATGATCTTATTGAAGGCTTCTACTATTCCATTTGCTTGAGGATGGTATGGTGTACTCTTCTGGTGATAGAATTCAAATTCCTCAGTCATAGCCTTGATAGTACTGTTGATAAAGTGAGTACCTTGGTCACTAATCAAAATTCTTGGAAAACCAAACATGGTGATCACTTGCTCAAACAAGAAGTGTGTTGTTTTTTTTGCGCTACAGTCTTTGACTAGTGTTGCTTCTGCCCATCTTGTTAAGTATTTTATCGCACTAATGATACATCTTGCTCCTGACCTTTTTGTTGGTGGATGGATTGGTACAACAAATTATTTTTCCCATTTTTCAAATACCTGCAAGGTTACTTGTGGTCTCAGGGGCATCTCATCCTTTCTGTTAGGTTTAACAACCCTCTAACATACATCACATTTATGGAAATATTCTTTAGCATCTCTGTGAATTGTTGGCCACCATAGTCCTATGCACAATACCTTCTACACAGTATCTTTTCCTGCATAATTCCCTCTATCAATTCCCTCATGAGAGTCTACCAAAATTCTAGTCCTTTCATGCTCTAGTACACACCTTTTCAAAAAGTTGTATGCGCCCATTTTATATAATTGTTCTGCAATCATTTGATAGTTTGTTGCTCATACTACCAGATTCTTCTTCTTCATAGTGCTAAATTATTGTGGCGCAATTCATGTTCTGAAGTATTCAATGATATGAGAAAAATATTCATCATCCATTTATACTGAAAACAATTATGCATCAGGGATGTTGTCATCCAAGTTGGTAGTTTCCTCTCCATTAGCCACCCTTGATAGATGATCAGGTATTTCATTCAGCTTCCCTGGTTTGACTATTACTTCAAAGTAAAATTCTTGGAATAACAAAAACCACCTATAGATCCTCCCCCCCAACATTGGTTTGCTGAATAAATATTTTAGGGAGGAATGATATGTGAACATATTAAATTTCTTACCCAATAAGTAGTGCCTGTACTTATGAAGTGAATATACCATGGCTAAGCCTTCTCTTTCTGTGGTATTATAGTTCTACTCTGATTCTGAAATTTTTCTTCCTACAAATCCTATGGGGTGGTCTAAATCCCCTGCTCCTGTCTGCACCAAAATTGCTCCAAGTGCTATGGCTAATGCATGTACATGCACATGAAATGTATTTTCCCAGACTAGGAATACTAGGATAGGTGTTGTGACCATATTTTCTTTTAAGGTTTCCAACCATTGTTGACAATATTCATTCCACTGAAATATGATGTCCTTTTTTAACAGTTTTTTTTTCCATTTGTGTAGTGCTCTGCACATATCCTTTGATAAATTTATTGTAATAACTTGTATGCCCAAGTGTTTCTCTGAATTGGCACAATTATTTTGGTGGCGTTAAATTAACAATGACCACAATCTTAGCAGGATCCACCAACAACCCTTGTTTATAGACTATATGTCCCATCAATATCCCAAAATGTGTTCCAAATATGCACTTATTGATATTCAATGATATCTGGCACTTCTTGCATCTTTACAACATTAGCCTTAATACATATACATGATCCTTTAATAGACTATATATAGTCCATTCATCCATATTTAATTCTATAAATTGATGTATGAATTCCTTAAAAGAAGCTATGAATACTCTTGAAAATATGGTTGGCGCATTCTTCATCCCAAATGGCATTATTGTGTACTAGTAGGATCCCCATTCTATGGAAAAAAATGTCTTATACATGTCTTCTGGAGCTACCTTGATCTGATGGTAACCTAAGAATCCATCTATAAATGAGTATGCTACCTTGCCTCCCACATTCTCTAATACCTCATTTGTGAAAGGGGTGGGAAAATGGTCATGTAGGAAAGCATCATTCATTTTTCTCAAATATACAAAAATATGTATCCCCCCTTGCTTCTTTTCTTACACTACCATGGTATTTATCCATTCAGATTCCTCTATTGGTTCTATGATATCGGCTTCCAACATTATGTCAATTTCAGCCTTCACTTTCGACTTGTACACTGGATTCAGTCTGTAAGGTCTCTTCCTGAGAGGTCCTGCTTCAAGTTCGAGATGTATCTTCATCTCTTATAGCTCTACTGCTATGCCTTTCATATATGTAAATGTTGTGGGGAACAGGTCACTGTATTCATGCAGTAACTCTGTTATCCTTTCTACTATTTTTTCATCCCAATAGTCTCCAATACTTGGAATTTTAGGGTTATAATTTGTCCCAATGTTGACTTTATTCACTTTGATTGGTGAAACAAATACTTCTGACTCCAAATATGTACCTTCCACCTCTCTTTCTCCTTCAATTTATATAATATTATTATTACACAGGTCATCTTCATCTGGTGCTTCCTCTACAACATGATAGCATGACAATAGTTCTTTGACTATTTGTCTTTTTTGTTGTTTATAGTCTATCATGAGTTCAACTTCTGGTTCCTTAATAAATATCACACCCTTTATCTGCTTCAACATTGAATCAATGTTAGGTTTATCATGTTCAAATGAGAAGGTTACTACAAAATTTTGATGTAATGTTGTCAATTTAGTAGTACCTCTACGCATATTCTGGTCTACATACCAGTTTTCTAGGATTCCTTCCAATGTGTGGATGAAATGACGAGGCCATTCTTCTAGTGGTGTCATCCTCCATTGTGTCCTGCACTTCTCCAAATTTTGTATTGGTGTCCCCTATCCATCATATCTCTGCATTT
Organism: Picea sitchensis; assembly: GCA_010110895.2. NCBI lineage: Eukaryota > Viridiplantae > Streptophyta > Pinopsida > Pinales > Pinaceae > Picea > Picea sitchensis. The sequence goes on along the minus strand of SNQJ01S0015415.1, from coordinate 61,571 downwards.
TATTTCTACCCTGTTTTTCCCCGAATCTAATGTGCAATAATAATTTACATTGGTACCAATCCTGAATTGTTTCTTTGTGCACACCCCACCATATTGCAGGTGTATCCTTGAGTGAAATATCTAGGGCCAATATACTTTTATTTTCTGACACTTCTTCTTCATACTATATGAGGAATTCCTCTAAATCATTTACCCCACGAAAACTGGGAGGTTCCCTTATCTCTGTACCAACCCATCTTACTACGTGGTCTATTCTTGCACGCCTTCTTATGGAGACTTTATGTAATATCCACTGCCAATTCTCCAATCATATATCTGAGTCTGAAGCACATGATGTGATGCCTCTCCAGCTGAGTACCCCATCTGCAGTTGGGTTGACATAGTCTTCTTCACGTGTGGTGGTTCTATACAATTGGTTGATTTCTTCCATATCTAAACAGGTGGGTTCTAAAAGCCTTTCTCCTTCTAAAGGATCTAATGGCGCAATGAATTTGTATTCACCTCATTCAAATTTCATTTTCCTTGTATTCATGTTTATTAGAGTTTATTATGGTGCAATATCTTAGCGTGATAGCTAATTGTGCAATTTTTGTATCCTCATTTGTGATCTTCTTTGCTTCCCAGATATTCTCACAGATGAAAAAATATTTTTTAGGGTCCTCAAATGTCTCTCCCCGAAATTCTGGTAGTGTGAAGGTGGGATCATATCCTGGCATCTTCAACTGTGATGAACTACTACCTCCACGTGGTGTATATATTTGAATACTACTTCCTAAACTGTCTCCTCCAGTTGTTGCTCCTTGTTTGGATGTACTTCCTGCTATGTTTCTTCCACTAATTTTTTTTTTTCTAAATGGTGGTGTTATTTTTGGTGTATTATTCTCACATGGGGTTATGGGTTCCACACTGACACTGAAATGGATGGGAGTTCTACCTTCTATTCCTAATCTTGGACCACCTGTCTTCCTTTCATATGTTGCACAAAGTATTTCCTCAATATGCTCCACATCCCAGAGATCCTCTACCTCTTCCTCATCACTTACCAATCCCTCTCTATCATCTATGGCTCTCTTCTTGTTATTCACCCTATATTGGTAGGGTACTCCACTACGCCTCTTTCTAGATGTTGCCATTATTTTTTTTATCCAATATTCCTCCATCATGATTGTGTCCATGGCCTCACTCTTATTTCCCTTATCCATATCTTCCTCCATTTCTCTACCTCTTTTAAATGCTTCCCCCCTTCCCCCATGCACGCAGGGAAGTTTAGATGTATGATTCCATCATCATCACATCGTTGTTATACAATAAAATATCGATTGAAGTATACAACAATCTGATATACCTACCTCTAGGTCCTTTTAGAAAATCATGCTCTACTATGCTGTAAGACTTCACGATATCTACTACAAATTATGTGATAAACCCTGCAACAATATTATCTAACCAAAAATCTACTACGCACGTGAAATTGTTGTTAACTTCTTGTAACTTCACGATCTCCATAGGATTCCACTCGAGATGTATGATTTGATTTGTACGGTGGTTTTATTTCAACCTCAATAGCCACTCTTGCATCACATGTGGGAAATCATTGAAAAATACCTCGTTTGAGTCGCTAAATATGTACTTGTCCAAATATTTGCATGATGTTATCTTCGGGTTTCTGTTATCCTTCTATGAAAATTCAAGTGCCTTTTTTTTCAACCATATTTCGATCTCCGCCTTCGTTGGGTTCCAAAGTATGAAAAATTTCTTGTATACCTTCATTCTCTGTATGCTTCTTCTATGGATCCCATTCACTCAATCCCATGCAGTTCCATCTGGCAATGGTGCTAGAGAAATTTATATTTTTGGCACACTAGTTCAGTGGGAGTTAACTAACTAGTTCTATTTTAGTCTTTCTAATTTTAGACCATCATTATTATACATGCATTCCTAATTATAGGACGTCATTTCCTATATGACTAAAGATCACTCACTCATTGAAGATATCATAATATACATTGATTCTCATTCTTCATATTGTATCTCTCTTCCTTTTCTTGATAATCTTTGTTTGTGTATACTTTAGCTAGGTCTCATGTGTTGGTTTCCATGAAACACTGACATGGTATCCGAGTCGAGCTGCTTGGAGCAACCCAGACAATCCAAAGAATAGTGAAAGAGGGTTTAATTACCGAGTAAACCTATTTTCTTCCATCGTCACAGCCCATCCCTATCGAAAGGTGAAAAAATTGGAACCAATGCAGTGTATCCATTGCTAGGGTGCGACGATTGCACTCACACTTACGAAAAGAAAATTCAAGAATCGTCACAGCCTATACACAGTCAAGGTGTGACATCGTCACACTGTACTCTTCACCAAGGTGTGACAATTCAGTTTTTCACAATATTTTCAGTTTATCCTTCTCTAGAGTGTGATGATTCAACGGTGTCGCACTATATGCTTCTCTAGGGTGTGACGATTCAACTGCCCTCCACAAAATTGATTTTCTATAGTAAAATAACCATTTCTCGAGATCCACGATCTGGTTCAGGCTGAAATTTTGACCAAAGACGTATAACATAGGGATTCTCAGGCTCACCAAAAATATCCAAAATCCACATCATATTTTAGGAGATATAGTTTTTTTTATCATATCTATAGGTTCCATAAAACCGTGAGTCATATCTCAGAATCCACGATCTAGGTTTCCAGGATCTTTTCAGAATCAATAGCAGGGATGTAGATAATGCAACTTCTTCAATAAATTCTGGTGATAATACTCACACCAAAAAAATATTTTGAATGGAAGTCGAAGGCCAAATTCCAATTCAAAATAAAAGGACTATATAATTTGATGATGGCAACAAAAAAAAAACCTACATCAGTGCTTGAGAAGACCAGATAGGCGAACTATAAGGATGAGGCCACTAGACTACTTATTGAGTTAATATCCAATGATTTATTGTTTCATGTTTCCGCATGAAATACTCCAAATGATATCTGGACCACCTTGGAAGGACTCTTTGGAAAGAAGGATGAGATGTGAGGTCATATGCTTGAGGTAGAGTTGAATAACTTAGACACTAAATGTTTTGATAATATACAAGATTTCTTTACTAAATTTAAATATTTGATATTGAGATTCGGTGAATGCGGTATTGAAAATTCTACACAAGAGAAACAACTTATTCTAACAATCTTGGCCAATCTAGGACCAGAATATTTTGTATATATCTCCAATTTCCATTCTAGCAGATGTCTTTTTGGAACAAACTGGAAAATTCCTACGATGGCTCAGTTCATTGAGTCTCTCACACAAGAGAAGAAAAAACTCATACATATGGGCCCCATGAAAGATCCCAAAACACACTCACTCACCATACATGATGAAAAAGGATCATCCAAACAAAACTTGAAGGAGAAACGAAATGAGAAGGAGGGATATTCCAAACCCTTTAACAATGCTTCAAGTTCCAAAGAATCTTCAGATTCCAAGAAGAAGAAGGGAAATAAGTGCACTTACTACAATAAACTGAATCACGAAGAATCCACATGCATGAAGAAACAAGTCAATCTTATGGCACAGGCACTTCAACAAAACAACCTTGGAAACTTCATTCTAGAGGGAGTCAAGAAGCAGAAGGAAGAAGAACTTGCCCCTAAGAAAGGTAATCATCATGCTCTTGTTGCAGTTAATTCCTCATCTGATTCATGGATTATAGATTATGGTGCATCCCATCATATGGAAACTAAAGAGGAAGTTTTCTCCTCCTTGAGTCCATGCTCAAGACCCCATATTCACATGGGGGATGCTACTCCAATAGCAGTAGAAGGACAAGGGAGAGTGGAACTCCATAATAGTAGTTTTGAGAGTGTTTTACATGTTCCAAATCTTTCTATGACTCTTCTCTCAGTTTATCAAATCACTTAGAAAGGTAAAAAGGTTAAATTTACATCATATTCAGTTTCAGTAATTGACATGCATGAAAATTCCATCATTGCAATTGGTGAGGTGGATCACAAGTCAAGGTTATATAAATTCGGTAAGTTTTCTGATGATGACTCATATTTTCTACTTACACATGAGGAGATTACTTTGCATGCACCTCCAGTTCAACATGCATATACTCATTTTCTTCCATCAATTTTAGACATCAAAGATGATTCCATACACTCAGATTGTGTACATGAAAATAAGCAGGTAGTACAACCAAATAAGATGCTAGTGTTGAAGCTTCAACAAATTCCCAAGAAGGAACAGTTCACACTTCAGGTAGCAGGTATCCTTGCAGGGAATCGATTGGATTAGAGGGGGACTCAATCTCAGCATGAGGAACCTTCTCATGTACTTTCAAATTTTGAACCAATGATGTCCATGCATTGCTATATGGTTCAATATTTTGATCCACATACCTATAATGAGGCTGTTGGAAATCCACTATGGGAAGAAGCCATGTAAAAGGAGTATGACTCGCTCATAAATAATTAGACTTGGCATCTGGTTCCACTTCCACCAGAAAGGAATATTTTTAGGTGCAGATGGGTCCATAGGATCAAGAGGTACAAGGCTAGACAGGTTTCCAAAGGTCTTCATCGGATCCATAAATATTTTTACATCTTCACAAAGATTTTCAGTGAGCAGAAGTTTCATACTTTGCAATATCATCTTGAAGTGAAGAACACAATTTCCTAGCAGCTGCCTTTTCTTCTTTTGAT
>SNQJ01S0015415.1:31142-56812 GCA_010110895.2 Picea sitchensis | reverse complement strand
GTACATGAGTACCTAATACGGCCTAGTAGCCGTGACTCATTTTTACTCCATAGTGATGTTCATGGGGGGTGTTGGAGAAATTTCTATTTTCGGCACACTAGTTTAGTGGGAGTTAACTAACTATTTCTATTTTAGACTTTCTAATTTTAGACCATCACTATTATGCATGCATTCCTAATTATAGGATGGCAATTCCTATATGAGTGAATATCACTCAGTTGTTGAACATATCATAATAAACATTGATTCTCATTATTCATATTGTATCTCTCTTCACTTTCTTGATAAGCTTTGTTTGTGTATGCTTTAGCTAGGTATCCTGTACATTTTTCTGTGAAACATAGACAAACAAAACTGTTTGTTGGTTATTAGTCTTTCTACCTACTTCTTGGGTTTACCCAGGTATAGATCTAAACAGGTTTCCAACAAAACCCTCTAAAAGTGTCGACCCTTTTGGTAAACCATAAGGAAACAATCACACAGAATGTACTGTGCAGTCTCACCCAAGATAGTTCTATGGGTGAATACAATGCTCAAGTGTTGGCAGTCTAGGAAAGAGTGTGGATTCTGAGATTCTACTCGATCTTCTTCAGGCCATGATATGGTTATTCTTTCTATTATTCTTAAGATTCATTCGTCTATTAAGCCTATGCATGCATTCTAATAGATCTAACATAATTACTCATTCATCCATTCATAATATAACTACTAACATATGGTAAATATGCAGTAAACAATACACATAACACATGACATACCGTTTGTTACCCCCTTTTTGGATACGTCCACAAATATCTGGCTTCTTAGGCTCTTTTATTTATATTTATGCAATATATGGAGTTTCGCGCACTACAATTGCGATCATAGAATCATGAGAAAAGTTTCCACAACCTTTGTGAGGCAGACTAGATCACACCAGGATCCTCATCCTGTGATCTAACCCTCAAGATCTATATATATTACTCTTATACAACTCAACAACTTACAAAATTGTATCACAATAGTTTCTTACAATTCAGAATTAACTTGGAACACATTTCAAACCAAAACCATGAACCTCAACCTAGACCTCCTAGGTTCTTATTTATACTACTTTACAAGATCATTAGCTGTTACAATCTCTTACCAAAACCCTAACCCTAAAATGGTTAGGTTTTCCTACTTGTGTGCTTTGCATATTTTCCTACTTTGCATGTGAATTTCCCTCGCATGTGTTTCTTTTCCTACCAGTTGTTCTTCTCCAAAATTGGGTTTTATCCTCCAAAAATAGGTATTTCCTCAAAATAGGCCTACACCCAACATATATATAGATATAATGTATTAATTATTGGAGAAATGTGAATTGTGATGTATGAATGTATTTGGTTATGTGGAGTATTTTATCCTATTGTTTAAGAATTTACTGTTGATGCAGGAGCATTAGCATCATCATTAAAGAAGCCAGGTGGAGGACAACTCAGCACCCAGTGCACGGATTTTGAAGTTATTTTTAAATTCCAAGGAGGAGTGTGTCTTTCTATTTTTAAAAGATTGAAATTTAAAGATGTTAAATGTTTTGAGGCTTGATCCATCACATAAGGTCATCGAGGATTGTAATCAATTTTATTAGCAGATAAGGTTGTACCTATACTGAGTATCGAATCATATCTTAATGTAATTTCCATTCAATGTAATAGTCCTTAATAGATGAATGAATTAACTATGATAGGATATCTCTAAGGTATTCTGGAGGGAAAATATCGAGAAGCCCCTCATTGTATAAATATATGTATTGTTTTCCCAAATGAGGTTGTTGAACGTTATTGTATAGGCTAAATGTTATTTTTATTGTTTCTGAGAGAGATGTTGAAGTTTATGAGGAGTTGCAGAGAATTGTATGAGTGCATATACATATTTACTAAATGAAAACAAGGAGGTTTGATTCCAATTGTATGGTGTTGTGTTCATTTGAGTTATTGAGTACATGTGATATTTATTTATTTTATCTGTTTATGTATATTTTATGCATGAATATGTTTTTCTAAAAGTTTCATTTTTTTTTCTTCTGAGATTTCTGGTGCAAGGAGTGCCTAGAGCCCACAAGGAGTGTGTAGGCTAAGTTGAGACAAACTCGGAATCTAAGGAGAGATAATATGAAATTACAGTGGAAGTGTAAGGAGTCCAAATTTGTTTAGTTGAAGTGCAGAGAGTGCATGGTTTCTCATAGGAGAGTAAAGGTTTGAGAAGATCCATGCAAGGATTGCATCAGGCTAACACTTTATTTAAGTGTTGAAGAAGTTTCAGAAGGGATGAACACAAGGAGTGCGTGAAAATATTTCTTCAAAAATATCTAAGTCTAAAATTTTCTCATAGATCTCTAAGTTTGAGATTCATCAGAAGTTTCAGGGACGTAAGGAGTGCAAAAGAGGTGTACAAAACTCAAAGGAGAAAATGTTAAAAGATATAGCGAGCACAAAATTTTAGTAGGAGGGACCTAGAATTTTTCTAAGTGAAAAGTCTTAAGAGTGCCAGAGGAGCGCACATGAGGGCGCAAAAGATTCTATTGATCTCTTGCAGTCAATATCAGGAAGGATAATAGTCGAAATATTCAAGCTGGGGAAGATTTGTTATTTGAATGTTGAAAGGTGGAGACATGATCAGGAGGGTCCAGGGTCTTTTGTCACCCTCAGATCTAGAGAGATAGCACAGGGTTTAAACCATGTAAGTATCTAAGACTTCACAAGTTCGAAGAAGTCGTAATGAAAATTTAAAGGAGGATTTATCAAATATCAATGATCTACAGTCAAGATCTATTCAGGAGGTTGTAGGAGCATGGGAATCCATTAGATCAAGAGGAGTTGCATGAAATTTGATCAGAAAAGTTCTTCAGACTTCACGTGTTCAAAGGATTCAACGTGTAGAGAAGTCCAGACTCCCTAAGGTCGAAGTGAATCCTGGCCATTCAAAAAGTGGGGAAACGTGTCAATAAATCATGTACTTTGGTGGATTAGTATTTCAACGGAAGTAGGAGTGGAGGACTCCCAAACTCCCAAAGACCTAGAGTTCATCTGGGCCATCCATCAAAAAGGACATGTGTCATCAGATCATGTAGTCCAGAGGATAGTCACTATAGGAGAATAATGAACAGAGGAGGTCGATCTCTCTATATTCCCAAAGTGTGGAGTAGATCTGGACCATTGATTTAAGGAGGGTAAGTGGCAGCAAATCTATAAGTTCGGAAGTCTGATGCTCTGGTGAAAACGTAGCGTAGTGATGTGGAGATGCGCAAAGGCCTAAAGCCTTGGATTTAATCAGAATATTCCATTGGAGAGGATGTGTGGCACAAGATATCATAGTGTGGAGATCAACATTTCGGAGAAATCAAAGCGTTGTGCAGACATGGAGGAAATTGTCGAAGTCCCAGAGGACATCCTAGTTCTCGATCTAGGAGAGGAAACGTGGAGGTAGGAGAGCTTATTCATTGTTTTGGAATCAAGATATCTAAAGAGTCATGTTGTTCGATGACCAAATAAAGTTTTTGAAGCTCAAAGGGATTGATCTAGACCATCCATTTGATCTAAGCCTATAGACCGTCGATCCGAAACTCAACATAAAGTGATTTTCGACGATCCAGGAAAATTGTAGAAAAGGGCGTTGTATGAAAGTCGTAGAAGTCTGAAAAGATATAATTTGGGCCATTGATATCAATGTTGATTGAAGACTATCAATATCTCTAATTAGTGTTCGACAGTTCAAGAAATTCGTGTTAAGAGATAAAGGGATAGGAAGGTCTCAAAGTCCCGAATTTTTCAAAGGAAGAATTTTTGGCCCACAGTTTTTTCCCTTGGTCTCCAAGGAGGCTTTGTAAGCACTTAGGGACTCCCAAAAAGGAACAATTACATTTGGGAGGAGATTTTAAGACTTGTGCATTAATATTTTGGGCTCAGAGAGATCCTATGAGCTGATTTCATCTCTCGAATAGAACGATCCTATATCGAGAGGTCACGTCGACTCTATGAGAGGGTGGGGTCTTCATCAATTGGTATCATAGCCATAATTAAGCTTTGTGTGAAGAAAAATTGTAAACATGCCACCAAGAAGATGTAGGGACATACCTGTACCAAATCCAACCATGTAAGAAGAAATGAGGCAACTCTGGGCAATATTAGATGCCATGGAGACAATGCAAAGAAGAGAACCTGATGCTAGTGATGTCAGTGAAGCTGAGAGTGAAGAGATGGAAGTTGAAGGAGATGCAGGAGAAGACACTATAGATGAATCTTGTTGAAATCTGTTGCAAGAATGGGATCCAGAGAAAAAATGGAAATCCCAATGTATGAAGGAAACTTGGACGTTGAAGAGATGTTGGATTGGATAAGATCCCTAGACAAGTACTTCAATTATTAAGATATCGAAGATGAAAATAAGGTGAAGTATGTTGTTACCAAACTAAAGGGACATGAAACACTATGGTAGGATGAACTACAGGCTGACAGAAGAAGCAAGGGTAAGAAAAATATAAAAAATTGGGATAGGATGGTAGCTAAATTGAAAGCTAAGTTCATAACCAAAGAATATCATATCAATATGTTTGGAGATTGAAAAACTTGAGACAGAAGGGTTTGTCAGTGAAGGAATACACTGAGGAATTTTACAGATTGAACATCAGAGCAGGAAATAGAGAGAGTGATGAGGAAAAGGTTGTCAGGTATATTAATGGCCTGATATATGAAATCCAAGAAGAAATCAACATGATGACAATGAGAACAATGGAAGATGCTTATCAGAAAGAACTAAAAGAAGAGGAGAAGTTGTTCATGAAACAAATAAAATGAAACAAATGAAAAAGTCTAAGAAGAGGCAAGGGAACTGTTCGAGAGAAGTTCGAGAAAACCAAACCTGAAGTAGGAAAGTTTCACAGTCATACAAAAAGAGGAGGAAGTTCCATAGGTGGATAACATGGTGGAAGAAAATCTTCTTCTCGAGGAAGAGGAAGAAGTATATGAGGAGAAGAGAGATGGTATGTATATGGAAGGACATGGAATATGTGTTTGGAATGTCCTGAGAGGAAGAATAAAGAAGGAGGTGGAGAAGTTCACATTTCCCAAGATCAAAGAATGCATGTTGAGGCAGAAGCAACAAAAGATGGGAAATTCCCCATGATGAGGAAAATTCTCTTAAAGCAAGAGAAGGAGGTGGAAAAACAAGTTCAGAGAAACATTTTGTTTAGGACTTCTTGCAACACCAAGGATAGGGTATGCAAGGTGATCATAAATAGTGGGAGCAATGATAATTTGGTATCCACAAAAATGGTGGAAAAGTTGGAGATGGAGACAACTGGACATCCAAAACCATACAAGGCATCGTGGTTGAAGAAAGGACACCAAGTCATGGTAAGTCGACAATGAAATGTTGAATTTGAGATAGGAGGTTATAAATATGAGATTTTGTGTGATTCAATCCCCATGGATGTTTATCATGTTCTATTGGGAATACCATGGAAATTTGTCAGAAATGTCATACATGGCGGGAGAAAAAATACTTACACGCTTGAGAAAAATGGTTGCACACACATGTTACTGCCAATGGAGGATAAGAAAGTGAAGGAAGAATCTATCCCAAGAATAGTTCTCATGAGTGGGTAGGAACTCTTGAGTGAAGTGAAGAAGGAACAAGAGATGCAATTTTTTGTGGTGATAAATCCCAGAGTCATCCTTACAAGTACTTATGTGGATGATATTCCTGTAGAGATTCAAGAAATGTTGGATAATTTTGTTGATATTGTGGTGGATGAGTTACCTCGTTCTTTGCAACCCATTAGGAGTATTAGTCATCACATTGACCTTATTCTAGGAGCAAGTTTTCCAAAAAAAGAAGCATATAGGTTGACACCTAAAGAGAATGAAGAAGTCAAGAATCAAGTCCAAGATTTGTTGGATAAGGGTTTGGTCAGAGAAAGTTTGAGTCCATGCACAATACCAACTATGTTGAGTCCAAAGAAGGATGGAAGATGGAGAATGTGCACAGATTCTAGAGACATCAGCAAGATTACCATCAGGTATAGATTCCCTTTACCCATAATGGATGATTTGATGGATTGCTTGAGTGGAGAAAATTATTTTTCCAAGATAGACTTGAACAGTGGATATCATCAGATAAGAATGAGAGAAAGAGATGAATGGAAGACAAAATTCAAGACAAATAAAGGGTTGTATGAATGGCTTGTTATTCCATTTAGCTTAAAAAATTCCCCAAGAACATTCATGATATTGATGAATGAAGTACTCAAAGAATTCATAACTAAGTTTGTAATTGTGTATTTGGATGATATCCTAGTATTCAGTAAAACTGAAGAAGAGAACTTAAGGAACTTGGCATTAGTGATGAGGAGGTTGAAGCAAGAGAGGTTGTTGATAAATTTGAAGAAATTTTATTTCATGAAGACATAACTCATATAATTGGGTTTTGTGATCTCTTCAAATGAATTGAATATGGATCTAAAGAAGGTGAGGTAAATCAAGGAATGTCATTCTCCAAGAAGCATATTTGAGGTGAGAAGCTTCCATGGATTAACAAGTTTTTATAGGAAATTCATTAGGAATTTCAGTGGCATTTGTGCACCTATGATGGACACCATAAACAAGAAACAAAAGTATTTTAATTGGACAACGAAAGATGAAAAAATCTTCAGAGTGTTAAAGGAGAAGATTACAGAACAACCTATTCTAGTTCTGCCAGATTTCAAGAAGATATTTCAAGTGAGGTGTGATGCAAGTGGAGTTGCTATTGGTGCAGTCTTGAGCCAAAACAATAAGCATGTTTCTTATTTCAGTGAGAAATTGAATGAAACTAAGAGAAAATACTAAACATATGATAATGAGTTTTACGCTATAATACAAGCTCTGAAAAAGTGGAGACACTATCTCATTCCAAAGCAGTTTTTCTTGTACAATGATAATCAAGATTTACAATTCATAACTAGACAAGAGAAATTGAACCAAAGACATGTTAAATGGGTAGAATTAATGCATAATTTTTCTTTTGTTAGTAAGCACATTAGTGGTAGCTCTAACAAATTTGTTGATGCTTTGAGTAGGAGATGTCCGATTATGCAGGAATTTCAAGTGGAGACCTTAGGGTTTGAACACCTTAAGGAAATGTATCATGAAGATCCATATTTTAAAGAGGCTTATGACGAATGTGAGAACCCTTTGCTAATGGACATAATTCATTGGGTAGAGTATCTAATTCTGGATGGACTGTTGTTCAAAGGAATCCAACTATGTATTCCAAGATGCTCAATGAGAGACAACCTGTTGAAGGTGTTGTAACAGAGATTATCAATCAGATGCCATGGGTACAATGACTTCAATACCTTTTATGTGTAGGCAAGCTTTAGTGACAAAAGGAGGCTCAAGAAGGTCACCAGTAATTGGTTGTGACCGACAAGTCTGGTTCAATGTCCAGTCCTGATATAAAACCAACAATGACCAAAATTTACATCTAGACAAAATTGTAGGTTGGGATGTGTGTATGAGGCTATTGTTCGATCCATTACTACTCGGCGTAGAAATACTAGCGATGATTCTTTATCTGTGGTTCTGTTTAACAATAAAGCAAATCTTTCTCTAGAAATGCAAGATATGAAGGAAGATATAGTGGATGGGCTTTTTCAATATGTCACAGCAGGCGGAACCAATTATTCTTCTGGTCTGAAACTAGCAGGGAGAGATCCTCATCGGTTTGTGAATAGCGCAGGACGATTAGAACCAAGAGACATTTATAATGTTGTTCGAGAGTCACAGCTCATGGACATGACAGGGCTGAAACTTTCAGCTTTTAAACCGCATTAAAATATCGACTATCATATCTACAGTTGATGACCTCAATTATCCATAGAAGATGGAGACATATTATATTGTTAATGCTCAATACGTTTTTCTTCCTGTTGGAAGGTTACGAAGCCCTTGCTGCCAGACAGGACTCGGCGAAAAATATAGGTTTTGCAAGGTTGTGGCAGGGAAGAGTTACTGAAGATAATGGACTATGATGTTCTTCCTCATTTCAATAGACATGAGGGCTCGGGGTCATCCAAACATAATAATGGCAAGACAATAGATTGTTTTTGTCCAGATCATCCATTGCATGTAGAACTTTATAACTATATTAAACAACAAGCAGTATTTTTAAAGCCTGTCGCACCAACAAAAATGGGATCTTTTCAGGTGGACGTTACCATTCGCTTAGTGATGGGGGTGTTACCATTCGCCAGGTGCTCGTCAGTAGTGGTGTAGAACGTGGAGACGGTGAGAGAGTGCGTTCACCGTGTGTCTGTAACGTTCACCACGCGTAGTAATGAGGCTCGCCTACAGGGCCACATTCACTAGATTTCTCTGAGTGGCCTTCAGAGATCACGCGTAAGGGAAAGCAACAATAGAGCCCAAACTCAACTGAAGAGATTCGAACCTACGATCTATGTCTAGTCCCAAGGCTACCACCTTCAAGCTTGAAGTACAGTTGACTGGGGTCAATGGAAGACATGAGTATAGTTATTACCACCGGGCGAATTTAATTTCACCTTATCAATCAACCCCCCTACCATTTTCTTTCATACGATGTCGCACAGCCATTTCTTTCACCACCCACCGTTCATTCATTCTGCATATATTTCACTATGCAATCCCCATCTCATAATTCTCAGAAGCCGACTACGCTGCAATTAGCCTCTTGATTCAGTATGACCCGCACCCGCTGTTCGAGGAGTATTTCCGATGGTCTTGAATTCCAACCTGGCAACGGTGATGATTCATGGTATTATGTTTCCGTTTGGCTGCAGTACGGCAAAGTCATAGTTCACTACGAAGGTTTTTCGGACAAATGCGACAAAAAGTTGGAGGTGGCAGATGTGAAAAGCCGGAAGGAATTGTATGAGAAGTTTCATCCTTCATCGAGGCGGCTTGAAGATGAGAATTTCCAGATAGTAAGCCCAGGGTGTATTGTCTACGTGTCGTGCTACCCATATGAGCAAGAAAGCCCCGAGAGTATTCAGTATTTCGACACTGAGCTTGAGAAGGTCTCTCTGTTCAAGCATATTCGTGTGAGTGGTGAAGAACAGTGTATGTGTACCTATGATATTTTATGGCTTGCTGGCCCCAAAAAGGGGCAAAGGACTACTGTTCACTGCGAGAACATACACTTGCTACAATCTGGTAGCATTCAAAATCACCCTGTGCTTAAGGACTTTCTAAAATTTCTATGATGTAAAACGGAATGTCTTCAATGCAATGCTCGTCCCAAAATAAGGGCATCGGAGGAATTTTAAAATCAGTTCAATCTAAATCGTCTTTAGCAATTCGACATATAGATGGATTTGGAGCTGGTCCAAGTGGAAGTAAGCAAGGGAAGCATGTTCCAGTGCCTCCCGAGTATGTTTCTGTAGAGCACGTTGAAGTTGTGAGTGAGCAGGTTTCGGAATTAAATCTTTTTGTGAACAATTTAGAGAAGGAAAGGGACTTCTACTTTGCTAAACTTCGAGATATAGAAATCCTTATTCAAAATGAAGAGTTGGAGCATCTTCCAGTGGTAGCGGCCATTCAGAAAATTTTGTATGCTGTAGATGATAATGATTCAGTAATTGTTGATGCTCAGTCAATACTTGTCAAATATATGATGCCTGAGAATGGGCCAAAAGATGTTAATGAAGAGGGCTCTTTCAATGGGAGAAGTGAGATGGATACCATTACACCAGTAGATAGATCTGAATCAGAAAGTGGGGGACAAATTAACCATTCTTCACAAAAGCTTAGAAACTTATTTGTTTTTTCTACCAGCAGTGGTGATCAAGTGCAGCATGTTCCCCTGTAAGTGTGCAATGATATAGTTTCTTTACGCGGGCGTAAAAATACTACCACTGGAACTTTACTACAGATTGCACATAAACGTAATAAGTTGGGAATGGTTCAAGCATTATGGGGAAGGTTCTCTATGCTGGGCAGTGAAGACACATGTTGCTGAAATGGAAAAGACCAGGGGTATCTGAACGAGTTTTTTGCCAGCGCACACCAATGCTATTAACGACAGAACACCTGGCAGTTGCAGTTTTCCACGAAGATGAAGCGTTTCATATTTCTTTAGATTATTTTTGTAAACGCAGAGATATGAGTGATGTAACATATTGTGGGTGGGGGTAATTAAATAGGTGTGATGCAATAGAAACAGAGGGGGGAACAGCCCGAGAGCCTTTGGGGGGTAATTCTTAGAAGCCGATTGCGCTGCAGTTAGCCTCTTGATTCAGTATGACCCGCACCCGCTGTTCGAGGAGTATTGCCGGTGGTCTTGAATTCCATCCTGGCAACGGTGACGATTCATGGTATTATGCTTCCGTTTGGCTGCAGTATGGCAAAATCATAGTTCACTACGAAGGTTTTTCGGACAAATGCGACAAAAAGTTGGAGGTGGTGGATGTGAAAAGCCAGAAGGAATTGTATGAGAAGTTTCATCCTTTGTCGAGGCGGCTTGAATATGAGAATCGCCAGATAGTAAGCCCAGGGTGTATCATCTGCGTGTCGTGCTACCCAGATGAGAAAGAAAGCCCCGAGAGTATTCGGTATTTCGACGTTGCACTTGAGAAGGTCTCTCTGTTCAAGCATATTCGTGTGAGTGGTGAAGAACAGTGTATGTGTACATATGATATTTTATGGCTTGCTGGCCCAAAAAAGGGGCAAAGGACTACTGTTCACTGCGAGAACATACGCTTGCTACAATCTGGTAGCATTCAAAATCACCCTGTGCTTAAGGACTTTCTAAAATTTCTGCGATGTAAAAGGGAATGTCTTCAATGTAATGCTCGTCCCAGAATAAGGGCATCAAAGGTATTTTAAAATCAGTTCAATCTAACTCATCTTCAGCAATTCGATGTACAGATGGATTTGGAGCTGGTCAAAGTGGCAGTAAGAAAGGGAAGCATGTTCCAGTGCCTCCCGAGTATGTTTCTGTAGAGCATGTTCAAGTTGTGAGTGAGCAGGTTTCGGAATTAAATATTTTTGTGAACAATTTAGAGAAGGAAAGGGACTTCTACTTTGCTAAACTTCGAGATATAGAAATCCTTATTCAAAATGAAGATTTGGAGCAGCTTCCAGTGGTAGTGGCCATTCAGAAAATTTTGTATGCTGTAGATGATAATGATTCAGTAATTGTTGATGCTTAGGCAATACTTGTCAAATATCTGATGCCTGAGAATGGGCCAAAAGATGTTAATGAAGAGGGCTCTTTCAATGGGAGAAGTGAGATGGATACCGTTACACCAGTAGATAGATCTCAATCAGAAAGTGGGGGACAAACTAACCATTCTCCACAAAAGCTTAGAAACTTATTTGTTTTTTCTACCAGCAGTGGTCATCAAGCGCAGCCTGTTCCCCTATAAGTGTGCAATGATATAGCTACTTTACGCGGGCGTAAAAATACTACCACTGGAACTTTACTACAGATTGCACATAAACATGATAAGATGGGAACGGTTCAAGCATTATGGGGAAGGTTATTTATGCTGGGCAGTGAAGACAGATGTTGCTGAAATGGCAAAGACCAGGGGTATCTGAACGAGTTTTTTGCCAGCGCACACCAATGCTATTAAGGGCAGAACACCTGGCAGTTGTAGTTTTCCACGAAGATGAAGCGTTTCATATTTCTTTTAGATTATTTTTGTAAACGCAGAGATATGAGTGATGTAACGTATTGTGGATGGGGGTAATTAAATAGGTGTGATGCAAAATAAACAGAGGGGGGAACAGCCCGAGAGCCTTTGGGAGGCTGGGTTTGTAATGCATTATTTTTTATCAAATATAGAACAGAGTGCCAAGAGATTCTATACTTTGTCACTGTCTAATTCCATTTTCTTCCTGTATTATTGTTTCTGAAGTTTTCATCACTGTTCTTTCTTCCTTACATTCATTATTTCAGCTTGTAATGGTTACAATTCAGTACTACCTCTGCTGTAGCTAATTTAAAGCATTCCTTAAGGTGCATTTTTTCCTCTGTTTTGCTGTGAGTAGAACAAGACCTGCATCCTAATTGTTTTGCATTATTTACAAGTTTTATTTGTTCACAACATTTCCTCTGTCTTTCTATGAGTGAGACAAGACCTGTGTTCATATATTTGAAGTTCAGTGTTATTTCTTTTATTGAAAGGAAGACCAGATACTTGGCTTTTTCTTTCAGTTTTGTTCATCCCCTATCTTCTATCCATCCTCATGATTTTAAAATGATTTAGACAAACGAGGTCATGCCTTTTTGTTTCTGATCTATAAATGAGTGGAATGGCTATTTTCAACCTAGTTCTAGAAGCCTCCTATGACTGATCAATCAACAAGATTTATTTCTTTTAAAAATGTGCTAAGGCTTGGCTCTTTTACAGCCTAGAGTCAACTCTTATGACAACAAAAGGAAAACATTAGTGGAGGATTGGCTGGAGATTTATGCCATGATAAGACTTATGCACAACTGAGTGCTTCATATCATAGTCCAGGTATGAGATTTGATGTGAAGAAATTTGTGGACAGATGTAGATTTTTCCAATATGAAAAAGGGAAGCAGCAAAACACTTGTCTGTATCAACCATTGCCTATTCTAGACAAACCATGGGATGCAATAAGCATGGATTTTTTGTTGGGATTACCAAAAACCCAAAGGGGAAGTGATTCTATATTTGTTGTAGTTGATAGGTTTTCAAAGATGGCACATTTCATACCATTCCCAAAATCCAATGATTCTATTCACATAGAAAAATTGTTTTTCAAGTAAATTGTGATATTGCATGGCTTGCCCGGGAGTATAGTTTCAGATAAAGATACCAAGTTTGTAGGAATTTTTTGGAAAACCCTATGCAAAAGGTTGGGGAAAAAGTTGTCCTTCATTTCATCATATTACCCTCGGACAGATGGACAGACTGAGGTGGTGAATCGAAGTTTAGGGAATTTTCTGAGGACTTTGGTCACTGAACATCATAATCAGTGGGATCATATTCTACCCCAGGAAGATTTTTCTTATAATGATTCTCCAAACAAAAGCAGTGGAAAAATTCCATTTCAAATAGTGTATGGAATGCATCCAAGAGGAATTTTAGAGTTAAGGGATTTGAAACATGATGAGTTCAGAAGTGCAAGAGCAGAAGACTTTTCTACAGAAATGCAAAAGCTTCATGATCAGATAAAGAGATAGTTGTAGGAGTGCAATAAGAAGTATAAAAGCTAAGATGATCAGGAAAAAAAAAGAGGTTCATTTCGAAGTTGGAGATCAAGTTTTATCATACCCGAGGAAGGAAAGGTTCCCAAGGGGAACATATAATAAACCGAAGATGAAGAAAATAGGACCATGTAATATCCTCAGAAAGTTTGATGCAAATGCATATGAGATTGAGCTTCCATAGGATGTGGGAATATCACCCATATTCAATGTTGCAGACCTGTATCCTTACAGGATGAATGATACAAGAGGATCAAATGATCAAAAGGAGATCAAGTGGGAGAATCACATGCCAACAAAAAAGAATCCATAGATGGATAAGATTATAGATCAGAGGATTGGTAAGAAGACAAGGAGGAAGACTTATTTTGAGTACATGGTGAACTAGAAGGGTCACCTGGTAGAGGATGCTATTTAGGTTAATGAATCTGATATTCAGAAGCATGGAAAGACAGTCTAGAAGCTCATGGATAGAAGTCCATGAATTTTTTTCCATAGGAGTATGATGCAGGAGCATCACCATCAGCATTAAAGAAAGCAGGTGGAGGAAATCTTAGCACCCAATGCACATATTTTGAAGTTATTTTTGAATTCCAAGGAAGAGCGCCTCTTTCTGTTTTGAAAATATTGAAATTTAAAGATGTTAAATTTTTTGAGGATCGAGCCATCACATAAGGTTGTCGAGGATTGTAATCACTTTTATTAGTAGATAAGGTTGTTCAGATACTGAGTATTGAATCATATCTAAATGTAATTTCCATTGAATGTAATATTCATTAGTAGATGAATGAATTAACTATGATAGGATAACTCTAAGGGTATTCTGGAGGAAAAATCTCAAGAAGACCCTCGTTGTATAAATATATGTATTGTTTTCCCAAATAAGGTTGTTGAACATTATTGTAGAGGTTGAATGTTATTGTTATTGTTGTTGAGAGAGCTATTTAATTTTATGAGGAGTTGTAGAGAACTGTATGAGTCCATGTACATATTTATTGAATGAATACAAGTAGAGAGGTTTGATTCCAATTGTATGGTGTTGTGTTCATTTGAGTTATTGAGTACATGTGATATTTATTTATGTTTTCTGTGTTTTATCTATTTATATATCTTTTATGCATGAATATGTTTTTCACGGTGAAGTGTGAAAACCTTCGATGTTTCTGTAAGTCTCATTTTTTTTCTCTTCTGATATTCCTGGTGCAAGGGGTGCACAAAGCCCACAAGGAGTGCATAGGCAAAGTAGAGACAAACTCAGAAGCTCATGAGATATAATGTGAAATTATAATGGAAGTGCAAGGAGTTCACAGTCGTTTAGTTTAAGTGCAGAGAGTGAGAGGTTTCTTAGAGGAGAGAAAAGGTTTGAGAAGAACCGTGCAAGGAGTTCATCTATCCAACACTTTATTTAAGTGTTGAAGAAGTTTCAGAAAGGACGAACGGAAGGAGTGCGTGAGGAGATTTCATCAAAATATCTAAGTATAAAATTTTATCAGAGATCTCTAATTCTGAGATTCATCAGAAGTTTCAAGGATGAAAGGAGTGCACCAGAGGTCTACAAACATTGGAGTAACAAATCTCAAAAGAGATAGCGAGCATAAAATTCCAGCATGAGGGACTTAGAAATTTTCTAAGTCAAAAGTTTTAAAAGTGCCAGAGGAGCACACATGAGGGCGCCAGAGATTCTATTCATCTCTTACAGTCAAGATAAGGAAGGATAGAGGTCAAAATATTCAAGGAGGGTAATATTAATTATTTTAATGTTGAACAATGGAGATTTGATCAGGAGGATACAAGGTCTTTTGTCACCCTCATATCTAGAGAAGTAGCACGGGGTTTAAACCCTGTAAATCTCTAAGACTTCATGGGGTTGGAGAAGTTGTAAAGAAATTTTAAAGGAGGCGTTATCAAAGATAAAATATATACATTCAATATTTATTCAGGAGGTTGTAGGAGAGTGGATAGTTGTTGGATCAAGAGGAGTTGCATGAATTTTAATCGACGAAGTCCTTCGGACTTCGCGTGTTTGGAGGATTCAACATGCAGAGAAGTAGGGACTCCCGAAGTCCTGAAGGCCGGAGTGAATCATGGTCATTAAAAAAGTAGGGACATGTATCAACATATCTTGTACTCCAACAGATCAGTATTTCGGTGGAAGTAGGACTGTAGGACTCTCGAAGTCCCGAAGACCCGTAGTAAATCTGGGTCGTCCATAAAAAAGGAAACATATTGTCGAACTAGGCAGTCTCGAGGATAGTCACTCTCGAAGAATAGTGAGTAGAGGAGGTAAATCTCTCTATAGTCACAAAGTTTGGAGTAGATTTGGACCATTGATTTAAGGAGGGTACATGGAAGAAGATCCGAAAGTTTGGAAGTCCGATGCTCTGGAGAAAATGTAGCGTAGTGGTATGGAGACTCACAAATGCCCGAAGCCCTAGATTTAATCACAATCATCCATTGGAGAGGATGCATGGTGCAATATATCGCAGTCTGGATCTCGACACTTCAGAGAAATAAAAGAGTTTTGCAGGCAGGGAGGAAATTGCGGAAGTCCCAGAGGACATCCTAGTCATCGATCTAGGAGAGGACACGTGGAGGCAGGAGATATTATTCGGTGTTTTGACATTGGGATATCTAAAGGGTCACATTGTTCAATGACCAAATAAAATCACTAAAACATGAAGATATTGATCTAGACCGTCCATTTGATCGAATCCTATAGACAGTTGATTTGAAACTCAGTGTAAATCACTTTTCGACGATCCAAGAGTATTGTAGGAAAGGTCATTGTATGAAAATCACCAAATCCGAAAAAGATATAATATGGATCATTGATCCTAGCACTCATTGGAGACCATCGATCTCACCACTTATTATTCGACAGATTGTGAAATTTGTGTTAAGAGATAGAGGGATAAGAAGGTCCCAAAGTCCCAAACTTTTTGGAGGAAGAAGTTTTGGCCCATGGTTTTGACCCTCGGTCTTTGGGGAGGCTTTGTAAGCACTTGGGGACTCCTAAAAAGGAAAAATTACATTCGGGAAGAGGTTTTAAGGACCTTTTCATTAATATTTTTGGCTCAGAGAGAGCCTTTGAGCTTATTTAAGCTCCCGACTAGAATGATCCTAGACCTGGAGGTCATGTGGACCCTCTGAGAGGGTGAGGTCTGCATCATTTGTGTAAGTTATCTATCTTGGAATTGTGATCCATGCTCACATTTTTGTACATGGTGTGTAATTTTGTTCTGTTGTGATCATTTAAGCATTTGGTTCATTACATTTGGTATCAGAGCATCGATCCTAGAGTTTTTTTGCCTCAATCAAGTCATCTTGGAATTTTCTCTATAACTTTGTTTTTAGGAAACTTCTGAAGGTGAAACTTGGAGGTTATTTAGAATAATTATCAAATTACCCATGGTAATAATTTCCACATATGGTTCGTTTTTATTTCAGCAATACACTTTGTGGAATATAGGGCTTTTTATTATCCCTATAACTAGTCTCAAACAAGACTTCTAGGAAAAATAGTCATAAATGTTTCATAGAATATATAAATTTCGTGAGACCAATTGAATTGGAAAGAGTATAGTCTATATTATTTGGGGTGCATATTTCAGAATCAGATATCAAATATTTGGTGTGTTGCATGATGTACAATTTCATTCTCCCGAAAAGGCCAAAAATCAGAAAGGTTTGGGAAAGTTACCATAACCTTCATTTGACACAACCAATTTTCACCAAACTTGTGGAATTCCAGAGACAGAATTTAATACTACTACAGGTCGAAATTTTAGACTTAGAGGGGCCAAAATTTCATAAATACATCAAAAGTAAGATTGGCTAGTAGGACAGACTCCAATTCGATGTTTCAAAAGTATGTTTACTTAAAACTATCATAACTTTTGAGTGGGATGTCTGATTGAGATGATTCAGAAGAAATTGGAAAGAAAAAACTCAGACTATTATACAGGAGAAATGATTAAATAACCATTTGATATCATTATTCTTAATATACTCAGGTTGTGAGTTAAGGGTTGGGGTTAGATCTCAATTAAGAATCAATGGAAATACCCAAAATTACAGGATATGAAGATAAAGATGAAATCAATCTCATGGAATGGTTGAGGATGGTAAAATAAAATTGTAGTAAACCTTTTCAAGAAATACTTAAGTTTGATAGTGAATCTTATAAGTGGTGGAGAAATCTTGATCAATATACTAGACTCTACTCCACATGGGAAGAATTTGAAAACATATTCTTAGATAAATGGATTACAAATACAAAAATGGAGGAATTGTGTTGAATTCAAGATGAATTAAAAGACTAAAAGGAAGATATTAAGAAGAAGGGTGGTGATTTATCTATGGTATGATCCCTTAATGAATCACTCATTAAGGAGGTTAAGAACCTAAAGAAAGAAAATAGTAGAAAATAAAGGGGGGGAAGGATGATTCAAAGGAAGAATTGAAAAGGAAAGATGAAGAGATATGTATATTACGAAATCATATTAAAAAACTATTGGATGAGGTTAAGAGATTGAAATAAGAAAAGAATAATTATCAAAATCAAGAAGAAACAAGGATCTTCGATGGAGAATATACCAGAAGAGTTGAAGAGGAAATTTGAAATACAGTTGAGGAATCTCTAAATATTGATGAAGTAAAATCTGAAATTCAATCTAGAATTGAAGAAGGATGTCATAATTTGATAAATGGGATGACATTGCAACTTCAAAAGGAGAAAGAAGACAATATTCAAGAAGGTCATCAAAAAATGCTTGAAGAAGTTGAACTCCATCTAGAGGATGTATATGCCAAATATGATGGTATTGTCTCCAAGGCTAGAAAAATCAAGGAATATAAAGGATTCCATAGTATCTGAAAAGAATATAGATGAAATGCACACACAGAGTGAAGAAAAACCATCAAACGTGGAACCATATGGAGACCCTCATTACTAGGAAACATCTCAAGGAAGACAAGAAGGTCGATATCAACATTATGAATGGAGATGATGTAATACTTTTCAATATTCATGGAACAAAGCATCACAAAACCACTCTTCAACAACATATTATCATAGACCAATATATACTACAAATTGGAGAAGCTTCAACAACGATACATGGAATCAAGGGAACTAAAATTATGCAACAACCACACACTAAGGGTTAGGACCAAAAAGAATTTATTTTGGATGGATAGATCATCATCAATGGAATGAATAAAGTAGGAACATAAGAAAATCATATTACTTGGTTTCATCACATGTGAATTGTTTAATTGCAAAGATTTGAGGACAAACCGTTTTGAAGGAGGGTATTATGTTATGACCCAAGGGGATAATATATAGGGATAAATGTATATGATATGATCCCAAGGAGGGGAATATATGGGTCTAAATGTACATATAATGTGTAAATATATATGTACTAGGGTCAGCCTAGTAGTAAAGGAGCCTCGTGTGCAAGTGTGAATAGTTATATATATAGATCACATATTCATTATTGGAGACATGTGAATTGTGATGTATGAATGTATTTGGTTCTATGTAGGAGGTTGTCTTATTGTTTAAGGAGTTATTGTGTAACTTATCTATCATGGAGTTGTTCTCCACACTCACATTGTTGTACATGGTGTGTACTTCTATTCTGTTATGACAATTTAAGCATTTGGTTCATTACACATGTTGGAAGATGGCCCTCCATATCCAAATTAAAATGTTTTCTAGATAAAATATTAGTTTCATTAAATTTGGACTAATAAGTATGAATCCAGACTAAGAAACTAAATTGCAATTTCAAAAATGTGAGTATTGGTGTATCTAAAGTGGAAAATTCGATTCTAAAAGCGTGAATATTGGTTTTCATAAGTGTAATTTTGTATTCTGAAAGTGTGAATTTCAAATATTTTTTATTCTAAAAGTTTGAGTTTTGATTCATAACGTGTCAATTTGGATTCCAAAAGTGTCAATATCAATATCCTACTATGTGTATTTAGATTTTGATAAATATACATGTATATCTATGATTAGTGTACACCATTTTATTTTATTTTCACATTCATAATATCATTATGTCATGCATTGATAAATATATGAAAATTGAATATTTGCAACAAAATAAAAATAAGTGATAACAATTATTACATTACAAAGTTGCAATTATTCATAGATATTTATGGTAGTGTACAATAAGGTTCCATATAAACGAAATGATGACTGTGATTTAGTCCTGTTTACCAAATTCCTCACCTTAAATGCAAACACTATAACTTGTTTATTATGACTAACACTATAACTTGTTTATTAGGAGGTCTTATCTCGTTACAAAATGGACCAAAAGGTCTAACTAATTCTAACTAATTTTCATCTTCCGCATGCACTAACTCCTGAAAATGTGCCAATTGTCTTCCTTTCCTTTATTCATGATTCCCATAACCAACCTGTAATTTGGTTTGATCTTACGTGATTCCAAAAAATTATCCCAAAATAGCCTACTCCAATAGGCCCCCAACACTCACCTATGGCTCATCCCGAGCCACTTCAAGCTTTCTTCCAGGTCTCTATAAACTTGTGAAATGTTTCCCTTGCAGTTGTGATGTTTTCCCTGACTTGTACTTCCCACGTTGATATCTATTCTACAGTAATGCTAAATTAAGACATTCTTCCTTGGCAGTAATTGAGTCGAATAAGCATGGAACTCCTTTTTAACTTTCTCCTTCAATCTAGGTAGATGGTTTTCTTATTTTTCCAGCATCTGAGATGTTGCAAAACCCAATTTTGTACTGTGCAAAAAAATCCCTTCCTTTGTTATTTATGTTCCTTTTCTTCTTCTTCATCCTTCTTTGGTTCTTGGGTCTCCTTTTGCATCATTGAAAACCATGCAAACATTCTGTTCTGGGAAATTTCACTAACCGCAGAGCTATGCTTCTACTATCGGGACTTCTTCCTGCAACATTGTTGCTCCCTTCTTACCACGCTACTTATTTTTGGTTGTTGTGGAAGATCCTATTTTTATTGAATATGTAACCCTTTGAACCACATCCGACATTCTCAGTAACACACTCAAATTTATCTTATGTTCTCTCGATTATGATTTCCTTATCACCTATTTTTATGTTATTATAGTCTATTGCGGGATGTTATCTTCCTTTGCATGCACATCATTTAGAGTCCTATCTTATTATACTCTCATGTAATGTTTTCCATACTCTGCAATAATTTTGTATCACCTGGTGGATCATAAGTTCGATTTTCTAGCCTATCCACATCTTCATTTCCACTCTTCATTTATGACTACACGTCTTCATTGCTTTGTCGTTATCATCGCTCTTTAATGCTTGTCCCATCATGTATGTTTTTTAATGTGTTTTCCACTCTCTGCATATATCTCTATCACACTTCAATCCTCCTTCATGCGCAACATTCCTTCCTCTTTCTACATCTCTATGAGAATTTTTCTGGATTTATCTCCTTACTCATTTATCCTTATGCATCACTACAACCTTCAAATTATTTTATTTATTTTATTATTTTATTATTATTTTTCTTCTATAATACAATATAATACAAGTATTATGGTACACATAATATGTGCTCTAATTAGTGCATGGAAGTATGGCCGCCACTATATAGTTTCAACCGACTATCGTTGACTAGTCCTTCCAAAAATTCTCCATTCAGTTTATTCAATTGAACAACACCTACATCTATTGCATCTTAAACTTTCCAGGGTGTTGCAAAAAATTGTTTTCATAAATTAAAACTAAATCTCATGTCTGGAACTTATTCTGTTTAATGTGTTTGTCATGCCATGATTTCTCGCGTGTTTTATGAACTTGTTGGTGGAAACCTGTGACAAACCTATCCTCTTCCAATTCTACTATCTCTTACAGTCTCTTATCTACTACGCTAGAATCTGTAAGCTCTATTAGTGCAACAATTCGTAGACTTGGTACTATGAATTCATTAGGCATAACAACTTCTTGGCCATATACTATTTTGAATGAGTTATGTCATGTCTACTTCTTACTTGTAGTTCTATATGCCCATAACAATCTTAGAATCCTCAAGTCCTAGTCATCTTAGCTTATATTACACACCTTCATCAGTGCATATTCTAGTATCTTATTGAATGTTTCCAGTATTGCATTTTCCTAAGGATGATACGATGTTTTATTCTTATGATGAATCTAAAACTCATATGTCAACCTTGTAATCTTATTATTCATAAAATGAGTTCCCTAATCACTCATAATAATTCTCTGGAATCCAAATCTTGTCACCACATTTTGAAAAAAACACTTCACATCTTACTTTGCACTGCAATCTCTGATTGGTTCTGCTTCAACCCATCTAGTGAACTAATCTTTCGTAGTAATGATGTATATTTATTTTGACCTATTTGGTGGTGGATTAATCGGTCCAAAAAAATCAACGGCCCACTTATCAAATTCATGTGATGCAACTTGTGGTACTAACAACATCTCATCTCTCCTATAAGGATTCCCAATTCTTTGGAAAACATCACAATTATTACAAAATTCCTCAGCATCCTTATGAAGGGTAGGCCACCACAATCCTATGTGAAAAATATTCTAAGTTTTTCATTTTCCTACGTAGTTACCCCCTACAAACCCTTCATGTGCCTCTAAAAATATCATATGTATTTCATGTACACATCATCGCAGAATAACATGTGCACCTAAATTTCCTGTTATAAGTTGCTAGTATGTTTCCTACTATAAGTTGATAGTATGTTTCCTTCACTACTAATTACTTCTTCTACGCAACTGTAAACTCAGGTGGGATTAATATTGTAATCAAGAATTGAACTATGTCTGTAAAATAATCCTCAACCATTTTTACCGTAAATAAGTGAATGGTATGTGTGCATCTTAAAGTGTGAACCCAACAAGTAGGTTCTAAAGTTATTTAATGCATACACCATTTCTAATCCTTCTCGTTCCATCGTAGTATATTTTTGTTCTATAGTTGAAAACTTCCTTCTTTCAAATGCAATGGGATGATCTATATCGCCTTCTTTAAGTTGAGCTAACACTATGCCTAAAGATACAGATTATGCATCCACGTTAACATGAAACTTCTTCTTCCAATCTGGAAATATCAAAATCGGCGTGGTGACCAATTTTTTCTTCAAAGTATCTAAACCTTCCTAACATTCCTCATTCCATTGAAACTTATTCTCCTTATTTAGCAATTTTTCCATCAGGGTTGTGATCTGTGCATATCCTCTAATGAACTTCATGTAGTACCTTGTATTCCTCAATGTTTCTCATAACTATCACACCAAAGTAGGTAGTGATAAGTTAACAATCACAAAAATCTTCACGGGATCCACCAACTATCCTTTCTTACACAGTACAAGGCCCAGTAAGATACCAAACGGTGCACAAAAAATGAACTTCTTTAAATTCAAAGATATCTAAAACTACCTATACCTATCCAATATCAAGCAAGAAATCTCAATATGATTTTTCAACAAGATAAACACACTACTACATACGGGCAAAAAATCGACGTCGTACTCCGACAGTACCAATAAAATCAGTCGTACTGTCTGATTGTATTTGCAATTTTTTTATTTTTTTTTAAAAGTGCCTGGCATTCCTTGGATATCCTAAAAAAGGGACATGAAATTTGTATAAACAAAATTCATGTCCCTTTCATCAAATATCCGACATTTTGAGGCATCGTCGCATATCCAATGATTGACACGGTCAAATATCCCATTACCAAGGTTTGACAAAGTCAATATTTTTTAATGTTAAGCAACATCTCTCTGGTCATTAGTTGTCAAAAGTTCGACAAAAAAGGATATATAATTAAAAAAAATTGAAATTATAGAGAAGTTAGATGTTGTTCGTATACTAGCAACAATTTGCAAAGGTTATATATAGGGGATATGTTTTGGTCATAATAGAAAAAAAAATATTTTGTTAATTGCATTACAAATAGTTAAACTATTAGGTTGATTTTTGAAGATAAACATCACTAAATGTTTGGTAAGGAAAATTTTCACATAACATTCCTCCAGAAGGAAAAGGATACATGAGATCTGCATTGGAGGCTTTGGGTGATTGAAAATGTTATTTCCTTTGTAAAAAGTGCAAGGGCTATAATAGAAGGATATTTTTAATAAAAACAACTAAAAAACATTGTACAGAGTATGGACACCTTGAAGGAGGGCATGGATATCGCCCCTTGGTAAGTTATTCATTATATGTTTTTATATTGCATATTGTTTTTGTAAACATTTATATTTTAAATGTAGAAAAAAAATAATGAATGGCGCCATAGTGCACTGCCCATGGAGGAAGATGTGGTTCTCTAAGAGCCTGTTCAGGGACATGGAGAAAATATTTAAGATCAAGTTAATGATCCTATGGAAGAATATGGTGATGTTAATAACACAATTGAAGAACATGGGACAAATATATTGATAAAGGAGACATTTAATAATGTTGGAATGGATGATGATGATGAACTTGATGGTGCTTTTGATATACATGTACTTGAGAAGGAAACACAACCTCTTTATGAAGGCTCCAAAACAAGTCTTATCTTTTCTATATTGTCATTAGTGAACTTAAAGGTTATGAATGGGTTGTCAAACACTTGTGTCACACAAATCCTAAGGTATGTAATATATTTTGTCACATTTAATACATGATGATAAAGGTTTTATTTTTTCCTCTATTTTTATTGTTAGTTGTTCATCTGTAAAATTTGGATGCAATATCTATGATTAATATTATTTACATTAAAAAGTATTAATTTTTATGTTGTAGATTGTTAGGTGAATTTATTTTACCACCGTAAAATGCTTTATGCCACACTTACCAAGATTTACATGCCATTATGAAAGATATTGGAATGGAGTATCAAGCTATAGATGCATGTCCTGATGATCATAATTTTTATTATGGAGAACATGCATCGAAATAAGAATGCTTGACATATCAAATTATTAGATATTAAACCGATCAAGTAACAAAAAAGGTTCCTCACAAGGTTCTTTGTTATATTCCCATAATTACACATTTGTGTTGAATGTTCAGGTGCAAAATCATAGCACAATTTATGTATTACAATGCAAAGAATATAACTAAATATGGTGTTCTACGAATGTCTGCAGATGGATATGCATTTAAGAAGATAGAGGAAATATGGCCACATTTTAATGTTGAACCTCGTAATGTTAAGCTTTAATTGGCAGCTAACAATGTCAATCCATTTGGAGTGCTCAGATCTACTTACTCGATGTGGCATGTTTTTGTTATCAAGAATAACATTCCTTAATGGATGTTAATAAAAAGGGAGCACATAATGTTGGTAATTATTGTTCCAGGTATTTGTTTAAAATAATTTATTTTAACATGGTAACATATCATTTGTCTTGTTTGTTTCATAATTATGTCTTATATTTTTTTATTTACTCATATATGTTCAATTATGTATTATAATTATGTTTGATCTTTTTTATTTACTCATATATGTAGTAATTATCTATTATATGTTCAATCCATTAGGTAAGTACCCAGTAAAAAATCCGAATGTATATATCGAGCCTCTTATCGACAAGTTACTAGAGTTATGGAAGGGCATGACTATATATGATATATCTAGACCAGTAGGTTCACAAAGGAAATTTCAATTCCATGCCATGATAGTATGGAAAATTCATAATGCCCCAAGGCTAACACATAATCCCTTCATTAATCATACTTCTAATAATTGATATAAAATTCAATCTATCTCTTGCAGGTCTTCAAACAAAGGGTAAATTTGCATGTCCAGTTTGTGGTCCTAAGATGAAATCTCATCGTTCAAGAAGTTTGGGAAAGGAGGTTTTTTATGAGTATAGGCACTTCATCTCTAAGAACCATAGGTATCGAAGTATGGAAAAACATATTCTCAATGGGAAAGGAGAGATTGGATTAAAACCATAGAGAATGACACGTCGTCCATGGTATTTGCAATATAATAGAAATTATCAAGGTATGGATCAAAACTTTTATGTATCATACATGAAATGTTTCAAATATTTTATATTTTTATTGCATTTTGTTCACTATAGTAATTGGCATTTTTTGTTGTAATATCTTTAATTATGCTTCACCTTGAAGGTCCTCATGAAGGAATTAATAATGGGGCACTTCCACAAGGAATAAAAAGTTATCTTGTACAATTCAGTAGGCTCCCCTTCTATGAGAACCTAGAAATTGTCCATTTGTTTGATAGAATCCACATCAGGAAGAATGTAACATAAACATTATGGAGAATCTTAGATGGAAGGAGTGACAACAGAAAAATTGTAAGGATTTGTAATGACATTAAGGAGTCCAATCATGCAATGAAAATTGTGATTCATTCAAATAGAGACGGAAACCAAAATATAAATGCCCTTGCATGGTTATTGACAGACCAACAAAGC
>SNQJ01S0015415.1:18997-30296 GCA_010110895.2 Picea sitchensis | reverse complement strand
GGTTCTATGGTAGAGGGATATATGGTATATAAAACCATGGTTTATATTACTTAATATATTCCTAAAATAGATGCAAGTATTAATGTGGATCGCATTTGGGATGTCAACTCCATCAACAAATTTGAAAGGGAGAACCTATTGGGTAAAGGTAGAATGAGGAAAGTGATAAGTAGATCATGATGGCGATTCACAATACATTTGAATTTTTTTTTTTATGTATATTGTACTTATTTAATTTGTTTTCTTCCTGCCTAATCCATTATTATGAAGGTATACCATGGTAACTGATTATATGTGAATTGTTTTATTGTAACACAATTGCTAGAGAGTGAGATGCAATACATTTATACATTGCAAACAATCTTGATTGGATGAAGGTATGGATTGAATGATGTATACAATCTAATAATGGTAGGTTATCATGGTATGGTGTGGATTCATTGGTCAAATAAGTTAACCGTAAGGAGATACCAATCTTACACAGAGGGAAATTGATTTAAGATAAATAGGCAAGAATATATTCACCCATACTATTTAGTTTTTTTTAATATTATATTGATGTATATATCGTGTTTTTTTCTGAATTTTGTTAATTTCAAAGAATAAATAGGTTTATCAATTGAAAATGCATCTTTTACATGTCTGGAATAAATCAATTGAAACACCACAATGCTATGTGGTGCAATGGACACAAATTATGCATCACAAAGTTGGATGAAAAGATGAAAATTTATGATAGTGGGATAACTGTAGTGTTTCAGGTTACTAATGTTTCCTCTAGAAGTGGCAGACATCCATAAGTCTCTGAAAACCGATACTATGGGTATATGGACGATATACTTGTGTGTGACTTTAAATCCTTCAAATTAGTTTTGTTCGATGTTAAATGGACAGACTACAAATGAATGAACATGATCCTGATAGAACTATTAATCAACATGCTAACAGATTTACCATGGTTAATACAAAGAACATTGAGCCAGGATCAAATCCTTACGTTCTTCCAAGCCAATTCAAACAAGTGTTTCCTTCATAGTTTCCATGTATAGAGGGGGTTGGTCATATGTTGTTATATATGATACAAGAGGAAGGACGGTAAAGTATAATGTAGCAGAAGAAGATGATATTGAAGAGGAAGATGATGTGGAGGAGAAGTTAGTTCATGTGTTAGAGGAAGATGTCGAAAGAGTTCAAGGAGTTGTTCGATACAATGTTTTGGATGAATATGATATTGACAATGTTTTAAATGAAGAACTCGAAGAGGTCGAACTTGAAGAGGTCTCCAAATGTTTTAATGGAGACAATGTTCTTGATGATGATTTAGATGATGATATGATTGGAAATGATGACATTGATGATTATGTTGATATGGCCAATCCTTTCAACATCAATTATGAACTAGATGATACAGATGTTGAGTTGGATGAAGAAGAAGATTAATGATATGGAAATGTTGAAACGTACAAGGTATGTATTTATATGTTTCAGTTGATTTGTTCTCTTTCATTTACCTTAAATTTTTGTTTTCTTAGTTTCTATGCTTGATTCTTACTATGTTAATTTCAAATTAATATTGTATAGTACATAAATTGGGTATTGGGTAATTGAGAGTGATGTGAGGGGGGACAAGGGCCATTTGATCTTTCACCTTCATGTGGTTGGACTTGTTCAGTAGAGAATATGTTATTCTTGAAAACAAGAGAATCTCCTTCACGTTTATAGACTCATATACGACTCACAGAAAGAAGCTGACAATCAAACGACAAAATTGCAACAGAGATGTGAAGGAGATGAAATTTTCCATCATCGATATCATCGTATTGCAAAAAGGTTTCAATGAGCATATTTTTCACTCCTATAGCATCTTCGTCGAAACTTTCCATAAACAATGACCAGTGAAAGGCGTGAGCATTGAACTTTTTCAAACTATGCTTCTCTAAGTCATGGAAATGGTATGCTTTAAGAATTCATGTACCATGCATGAAGTCTAAAACCAAGAGAAGACCATTCAAGTTTATACCATATTCATCTCTAATTTTAACTTTGTTTCATCTAACAATTTTCAAGATGGTTTTCCATTTACCAATTAGTGTAAATTATGCTTTAATTATTTGACCCCACACATAGTGACCTGTGAATGGGGCCAATGTTGAAATTTTTTCATTTTGTGCTTGTATGCACTAAAATTTGACATGGTTATATTAGATGCATGTGTTTATGGCATGGGAAGCTTTCGAGACTCAAACATGACTCACAGAAATAGTTCTACAATCAAACAATCTGAATGAATTTTTTCAAACTATGCTTCTCCAAGTCATGGACATGGTATTCTTTAAGAGCTCATGTACCGTGCATGAGGTATAAAACCAAGAGAAGATCATTCAGGTCTATACCATATTCATCTCCATTTTTAAATTTAGTTCACCTAACAATTTTGAATTTGGTTGTCCATTTACCAATTAGTTTAAACTATGCTCTAATTTGACCCTACACAAAGTGACCTATGAATGGGGCAAAGGTTGAAATTATTTCATTTTGTTCTTGTATACAATGAAATTTGAAATGGTTATAGTAGATACATGCCTTGATCGTATGGGATGGTTTTGAGACTCAAATACAACTTACACAAAGAATTCTAGAATCAAACGGTCTTAATGAATTTTTTCAAACTATGCTTCTCGAATTCATGGATATGGTATGCTTTAAGATCTCATGTACCATGCACGAGGTCTAAAACCAAGATAATCTCATTAATTTTTATACCATATTCATATCCAATTTTAACTTTGGTTCATATAACAATTTTCAAGTTGGTTTTCCATTTACCAATTAGTGGAAATTATGCTTTAATTATTTGACCCCGCACAAAGTGACCTATAAATGGGGCCAATGTTGATTTTTTTTTTATTTTGTTTTTGTATGCACTAAAATTTGACTTGGTTATAGTATATGCATGCCTTGATGGTATGGGAGGGTTTTGAGACACAAATATGACTCACATGAATAATTCTACAATCAAACGATCTTAATTATTGTTTTCAAACTTACCTCATGATATCACTATCTCCATAAACTTCTGGAAAAATCCTTTAGAATGAACATTTATTACAAGGAAAATCAACGTTAATGACACTAAAACCAAATAATATCCTTGTGGATGAAAATTGAAAAAGAGATTCCAAACACAATCCTTTTCTAAGAAACAAAGTTCATTAAAGTAGAGGATTTAGAAATTGGTATGGTATCATTAAACAAAGGGAATACATAAGAATGTGATAGAAAATATGGGGTTACTAATATCTTGGAACCAATAAAATTGTAGATGAGATAGTATATCTAAGGATGACTCTATCATTCCATAATTTTCTTTTCAAAGATCTTGGACTTATCATCCTTCTTAATGCATGTAAATGGGACTAACTTAATTATTCTCAAGCAAGTTTACTATAATTTGATTTTGAAGACATAAAACTTGACCTAGATTATCCATAGATTTTATGAGGATACCTAAATTCTATATTGAGGGGTCATGTAAATAAAGGTTTTGTTGCTAGACAATCACTTGATTTTGTTTTAAAAGCATAGAACTATGGAATGAGGATATCCTAAGGAATGTTTACCTTGTCCAAAATACTTTAAGAAATAAAAGTATGTAATGTGAAAATATTTTGGATATGTTTTCTAAGAAATTATTGACCTTAAAACAAGAATAATTTTTTTAGGATATACATAAGATCTATTAGAAAAGTTTGATACTTTATTCAAATACCTTGATGAAATATATAGCATTGAGGATATATTTTAAAGGGAAAAAAAATCCCATGGGTCAAGCAAAGAGATAGGAATATACTTATAAACTAAACAAAATGATAGCTCCTAATAAAATATAATGTGGTCAAGTAATGGAATGACTTCATCAATAAAGAGACAAAATCCTATTTCAAGTACCTTTTAACTAATCCTAGAATCTACTCTATACAACCATCAATTTCTCTTAGGCCCCATACCAAATATCATCACTAAGAACATGAATGTGAAACTTATGGTTTCAATTTCAAAAGAGGAACCAAAATAATGACAATATTTCCCTTTTTAGGTTATAGACATGACAAGTGCAAGGAACCTAAGAACATTTAATATGTGGAAGAGAGCCTAGATATAAATGTGTTGCAAATCTAAGTGTACGATTGCAAGATAGGATTTCAATGATAGATTGTTTGAAGAATTCAAAAGAGACTTTACAAGGAGGAATAAAGGGTATTTTTTATTTTGGTATTTTCCACCGAAATGGTATGTCTAAAAGAAGGATGAAATTTAATGCAAGTGTTAAGATATTTTGGGAAAATAGTTACCCATGGTCATGATGAATTGTATAATCATGAATAACAAATTGGTTTTAGAACTAGACTTTCCTTGAATAAAAAATCCTTAGTAGTTTCACATTATTAATATATGACTACATTTTCAACTCAAGACATAAATGTAGCATCATAAACCTAGATCATTCAAACTTATTTTAAGAATTCACCATTTGTTATTTCCCTTGTAAAATGTGCAGGGTTTTAATGTGGAATTATATAGTTAAAAGTGGATTATTTGAGTAAAGTGAATTTTTAGGGTTTCTCACCCTTTGGGATAGTGATATGACATTAAGGATAGTCTATAATGGGAATTAACCTAATGAAAAAGCCATAACTACCTATAAACCTATTTAAGGAGGGAGATAGCTTCTATTGGGAGGTTGGAACCATCATGTATTGTAGGGAATTTGAATATTCATGTTCCTATTCTTAGACATAAATACATAAGGTGGTAAATGAAATTATGTTTAACAAAATATGGAAATGTTAATAGTTCATATACAACCTAAATGAAGTATCCAAAAATTACATATGGGCTTTACTATGTAAACATTAAATGTGACAAAACCTTTACATTGTCCTAAATACCAAACCATATATTTTAAAATAAGGTACATTTAAACTATGAATAAGATGGAGCTGAAGTATTGGATAGTTATCCTCATCATCTATGTAAACATATTTGACTCTATAAAAAGGAGAACCCAAAGCATCAATAACCATACAAGAATAGAGAGCCAATCCAAGTGGAGGTTGTTATTATCTAGCCATGTGTTGTCAAGGGAAAAACTCCTTAGTCAACAACAAGGTGTTCATCCTGATGTAAGGTCATTGTTATCTTCATCATCATTCTCATCTTCATTATCATCATAATTATCATTGTCATTGTCATCATTGTCATAATTTACATCACCATCATGATCAATACTGTCATCATCATTTCCATCATCATCGTGATCAATATTGTCATCGTCATTTCCATCATCATAAATTTCATTGTCATCATCATGATCATTTTCATTGCCATCATCATTTTCTTCCATTTTCATTATTATCATCATCATCGTCATCATTTTCATCATTAGCATGATCATTTTTATTATTAGTGTCATCATCATCATTAACGTCATTATCATCGTCATTTTCATTGTTATCATCATTCTCTTCATGATCATCCTTGTCATTTTCATTGTCATTGTCATTGTCAAAATCATTATCATTTCCATTATCATCGTCATCCATTTCCATCATCAACATCATAATTTTCATCATTTTCATCATCATCGTCATTTTCATCGTCATCGTTGTTGTCGTCATTTTTATCATCATCGTCATTGTCATCGTCATCATCAACATCATCATCATCATCATCATCATTACCATTTTCATCGCCATCATCGTCGTTGTCATCATCATCTGTTAATATCTAAATAGTGGCACATTACCCCTTAATTGGGGCATATTACATTAGTAATGTTATTTTATTTATGTTGGCTTGGGTAAATTAGTTGTAATTGTACCTCCTAGTCTCCTATATATACCAAGGAGACCTTTTCATTTGGAAACATATTGTATTTGGAAATTTATGTAGTGTATAAGGAGGTTGCCCCCTCGAACATGCTTATTATCTAAAATTAGATCTTTTTCAAGGCATTGATTACTTATTATGAGGTTCTTTTTATGCTATTTTGATATTTGGTTCCTAACATTTGGTATCAAAGCTCAAGGTCTTGGGGTTTCAATGCTACATCTAAGAAACCTTGGAATTTTATATATAATTTTTTTTCTACGGAGTTTCAGAAGGAAAACCTTGGAGTATATTTATTATACAACTCATGGTATGTGTGGTTCAAATTTGAGCTCCTGGGGCCTTATACTTTCGGAGATATAGACTATGTAAGATAGGGTTCTGGAATCATCCTAAATTTAGTCATCACATAATTTTTTCTATAAAATATTATTTGTAACATTTTAGACCCTTAAATGTGGAGGATATTCATATAAAATATCAAGGTAGTTGTGATAAAAATTTCATCTTCTAGGTCATCCTAATTTTGTAGATACGCCCTATGCAAGATACGGTATCTGACTAGTCATATTAACTAGTCTCAAATAGGTCTTCCAGGAAAACAATGATATCTTCTTCAATGAGTATCCAAATTAAGTGAGACTAGTTACATTGGATAGTGGACAGTCTGCAGTATTTTGGGTACACCTTTCATAATCAAATATCATATATTGTGATCGTGGCATGCTTTACAAGTACGCTCTCCTAGAAGGAACAAAAATCAGCAAGGTGTGTGGAAGTTACCATAACTTCCACTTGGCACATCCAATTTTGATAATACCCATGGCATTCCAGAGAAGACGTATCAGATAACTACAAAAATAAATTTTCAAACCTAGAAGGGGCAAAATTTTGGAAATACAATAGAAGAAATATCGTCTAGCAGAACCACCTCAAAATCAAGGTTTAAAAGTGATACTTGGCCAACATGCCACCAAATAAGGGAACTTCTACACCAAGTAAGCCTCCATAAATTCCTACTTGGACTCTTGATGAAGGTGAAGAAATGCACAAGGACATAAATGATTTACAAAATAATACAGTAACAAAAGATGAACTACAAGGGATGATGGATTCAACTGAATCTAAGTTGGAGGAATTAAATACTAAGATGGATGGTTTAAAAAAGGAGATCATGGAAGGATTGAAAAATTTGCTAATAGAGAGGACACCTAAAATTGAAAATGTATCCCATGAAATTCATAATGAGGACACAAGGAAGATGAATCAAGATTGTAGAAACTCCAACTTTGGGTTGATGACCAACCACTTTCCTAAGATCAATATGAGGAAGTTTGATGGCAAGGATATAATCACACGTGTTATCACTTTATAATTTCCCAGAGGTTGTTGAAAGGAAGAAGAAATTTACCAAAGGTCACTTTATCCAACCACTTCGAAACTGGGATCGAGCCCTGCCAGTTTCAGAGAGGGATCTCTCTGTAAGATTTAACTTAGTTTCAAAATTTAGATATTAGGCTAGTTAAAATAAATAGGACCAAGTTGTTTATTTTTATAAAATGGCAGAAAAATATTTACGCCTCCATTGGGCTATGGGGTCTGTTTTATAAAATTAGAGACCGACTAACAGATATTAAAAGGTATTCTCACAGGGAAGGATAATGCAATTGTTGGATTATATAGCATAAAAATGATGGAAAGCATAAAAGATGAGATAATCAATTATAACCAAGAAGCATTTAAGAAATTCTTAATTGTAACATCAAAAGAAAACATTTACATCATTAAAAGTCGGAAACAGAGTATACGAGGATAAATTCTGCAACTTTATCTACTTTCAAATGATCAGATTTAGAAAAACAAAATGAGTACTGAGAGAGATAAACATTCAAAAAAGAGGAGAAAACTTCACCAACAGCTAACACACAAGAATCCTGTGAAACATCCCTTTATTACTGGTAGTTCTCTTGAGAAAATTACAGTGCTTACAGCTTGCTAGGGCATAAAAATCAACCCCCAATACTTCCAAGTTCGAAGTATTTATAGTCAAAATTACAAACGACCCTGTCATTTATGATTAGGACATGGCACATTCTAGATATAACTAACTAGATAACAAAATACAAAAATGTAGGAACTGATGATGATTTTTCTGATCTTTCATGCTAATTTTGGGTAAGGTCATTGGTGAGTCATTCACGTGACTTTGACTGCTCTGTATGTTGAATTGGACTGTACACCTCATCCCTCATTCGATCAAAGTGCACAACTCCTCCCATCTTTGCTGACTGGGAATGGTGACTTTGAGAAGTCTTCGGTAGATTTCATCCATTTATGTATATTTAGCAAACGTCACCTTGGTGATGAAAATATATTTGATCTCGTGTTGGATGTTGAGGTCCAGTTGCAAAGTCTCTAGAAAATCTTTGTCTATTATGTTGCCCTGTATTCCTGAAAACTTAGAACTGTCCTTGGCCACCATGGCAATCTTCTGCTAGTAGTCAGAGAGGGTCATCAACTTGTCATTCAGTACCAATAAACCAGGAAGACCTTTATTTTGCAAGGCATCGATCTTGTTGAAAAACCTCTGAAATCCGATGTCCATGTTCTGGACTTTATCCTCTAGCTGCAACATCAATCCTCTTTTAGTCAGAGCCCTCTTGACTTCGAGGATGGTTTCCATCCTATATTCAAACTTCAAGTCTTCCAGCTCTTCCCTAGTCTTCAAATTCAGAAATCTAATGCTTTCATTTGCTTCTATGGGCATTTCCCCCAGGTCTCCCTTTATCTTTTCAATGGCATGCCCGCTCCTCAACACTAGTTCCTGTTGCTCAAACATAACTTGAACCATGGGCCAAATTTCATTTATGGACTTGGAGATGTCCATCCAAATGTTCTCTTTAGCTTCATCTAGTTTTTTGTCTGCCACTGTTTGTTTTTGGAACTGTTGTATTTCCTACTTGAGCTTTTCTGATGTTTTATTTTCAATGTTGTAGTTTGTCTGGTAGGAAGACTTAAGTTCCTAGAGATTCTCAACCTCCTTTTTCAGTCTATTGATCTATGTTCCTTGTAGGTTCATCTCCTTCATTGATTTTGCTAGCTCTACAAATTTTTCTAGAGCTGTCAGTGGGGTGGCCGATGGAAGTTCTGTTGTAGTGGTTGTTGATACAGTTGATGTGCTAACTCCTATGAGAAGAAATTCACTCAGTGGGATGACTTCCATCGGTGTTTCTTGTTCCTTCTCCTTTACTAATCATTCCAGCTCTACTTCCATCTCTTTTATTTGCGCATTTTGTTCCATGATAAGCTTTAGCAATTCCTCCTTCTCCCCTTCTGTCTCAACTATCTCTTTGGCATGTGAGTCTTCTGTAGATGGAAATTTCAGTTGCTTCCTCAGAGATGCTATGTCAGAATTCTTTTTCTTGAGAAAATCCTTAGTTGCTTTCACATTTGAGGGGTCAAACCCAATTTTGAGCACCAATTCTTCCAATGACTTAATCTTGTTATCCTTTGCAAAGAATGATATTTTATCCAGTTTTAATTGGGTTTGAACAATGTTCAGAGAAACCTATAATTTGGCAGCAGAAGTGGAAGCATTGGATAATGTTGATAAAATAATTTCTCCAGTTTGCTTGTGTACTTCCATCTGATCAGCTGGATGTACATCTCTAGTGTTAAACTCCAATGTAGCCCTCTTATAGTCAGTGATTTCTTTTGGATGGGGCACTTGTGCCTACAAAATTTCCATGTGCATTCTCCCCTTATCTATATCAAAATATGACAACAATCTATGTTGTGTTGTGGAAGTTTTCTTCCATAACTGATCATAGGTGTTGTTGGTTAGCATCTAGTTTTTCTTCTTAATCAAATCATATTTTTCAAAAATGCTCAGTTTTACAGATCCCAGTGGAGGTTGGGTGATCACAGTGGTATCGGTCTTCTTCTTTGAGGAAGAAGTAGATATCATATGATGACTGCTTGAGAAAGGTGATGAATTCTACCCTTCAACTATAGTGGTCGAGTGGGTCTCTTCCTCTCCAGTCATTTCAACAGTGTGGGTAGCTCTAGGCCTTTTCTTGTACACCTGGAAATCCTTTGTTGATACTTCATTGATTGAAGGAGAGACATCCTTCC
Organism: Picea sitchensis; assembly: GCA_010110895.2. Classification (NCBI taxonomy): domain Eukaryota; kingdom Viridiplantae; phylum Streptophyta; class Pinopsida; order Pinales; family Pinaceae; genus Picea; species Picea sitchensis. The sequence continues at coordinate 20,273 of SNQJ01S0015415.1, read as the reverse complement.
TGGCTATTTTCTCCTTTGGTACTTTTGGAGTGGTTGTTTGTGAAATCATGGTTAGATGAGCCTATTGTTTAGTGTCTTCCAGAGTGTTCACCTCCCACTCTATCTGGTTCACAAATTTCTCAATTTCTGGTTTGAGCGTATGAGCATACGGGGAACTTTTGTTCTTCGCTCTCATATCTGAAATGATCCCTCATGGATCATAGCGCCAAGTGAAACTGGTACTAAATTTCATTTCCTTTAATAATTTGTCTGCCTCTTCCCAAACAGCTCGATTGTTGCAGATAAAGGGTCCTATTTGCCCTTTGATTCTTAGTTGTTGCTTCTTCTTCAGAGATACAAAATGTATATCATTTGAATTGATCATTTGTCTAATATACTCCAAGGAAAATATCCTAACAAGAAAGTACTTGGTTAGTTTGTATGGGGATAAATCACACCCATATGGCTCTCTGATCAGGGAGGTAATGAGCCTGGTGTTTGAGGGAGAATTTGGGAAAATGGTGGATTTGGGGAAAGAGATACAGAGGGAGATTGGAATCCTAGAGCCCAATATCATCGCTTTGATCCACGAATGTATCTTTAAACCATGACTGTAATTCATAGAAATCAAATTCGCATTTGGTCTTTGAGATCAGGTAATATTTTTCAGCTAGCGAGATCCAGTCGAGATCGACAGGAGGTCAAAGGAATGGATTTTCCTCGAATTCTGATCTTTTATATTTCGGCTCCATCGATTCAATAAGTACCTACAAACTAAAACAAAATCATTAGTAAGCAGTGGCTATGGTTGGGTTACTAGTTGAAAAGGTGAGGAAAAAGAGCTTTTTGGTGCACAGAGAGTGTGAGTAGTGTGCGAATGGGGAAAATGGGGTTAAAATTGAGTAAACAGGTATCCGTTGGGCGCAAAGGATAGGTCAGCAAACTAACGGGTATGTTAGCTTATAATAAATGGCCAATGGATCACTTGACGTGTGAGGTGGCAGGTGGAGGATGGGTGATGGGTGTACCAGGATGCCATGGAGGGTAGTGATTGGAAGATAAGAAAGTGGGACATGACCTGTAATGGGTGAATGGAGGGGACAAGCTGACGTAGTTTTGAGATGAGACTTGTAAGGAGGGGTAGTGGGACGTGACATCAGGAGACGACGATGGTAAAGTATTTTCGGTATGGCAGTGTGTCGGAGGGGGATTAGGTGGTAAATGGTTTATAGTGAGGGGGTCCGAAACCATATGCTTGTGACACGTTAGGATGGGGTCCGCTGGGAAAAACTGCCCA
>SNQJ01S0015414.1:86221-96587 GCA_010110895.2 Picea sitchensis | reverse complement strand
GGAAATCCTCACAACATCGTCATTTGATCAACAACTCCCACCCACAACCCCCTCAGTTGTGGCAAGGGGGATGGAGTCATTAGGCACCAAATTCAAACATTGAGTTGGGTTTGTTGTCCATAACAATAATATCTCACTTGGATTTTAAACACACTAAGATGATTTAGCTCAAATTGATTTCTTATAAGAGTTTATTTCACACTGCTATCATCCATTTATACTATAGTACCTAGCAGTCCCATGTTTGACCTATTCATGGTCACTAACTGGTTTATCTCATCTTAATTTAATATGGCGATTTACAAAAAAATCAATGTTGATGAGGTCCATGTAATAGAATATTTCCAAATTTAACGAAATATGTGTTATAACATGATTAAATCTTTTTAGATGAAAACCTCTTTTTGAGTGTAAATTTAGGAAAAATTTAGGAAAAATTTATACATAAAGAGATTTGATCCCTTTTAACACTTAATAGATCCAAGGTTAAGATGGATCCACCCTCATCGATATTATGTAAATACAACTTGAATTAGATTAATGGTTAAAATGGATCTAGGCTAGCTAACATTATATAGATACAAACTGAATGAGCCTAATGATTAAGAATATTCTTCTTAATATCAATATTTTTCATATAATAAATATAAAATATTTTCATTATTTATAATGATATAAAAATAACTTATTAATATAATAAAAATCTTCATAAAATTTACTATAATTTATGATATCAATACTTTTCATATAATAAATATAAAAATATTATTTTCATTATAAATAATGGTATAAAAATAACTTATTAATATAAAAATCTTCTTAAATTTACTTTAAATTATGATATCAATATTTTTATATAATAAATATAAAAATATTTTATTTAATAATATAAAAATACCTTATTAATATAAGAATACTAACCATTTTTAAAACATATAAGTTTATATAAAATTTATATAACATATAAAGATTAATAATATAAAAATATTAAACATTATAATATAAATATATTCATAAATTAAAACCATATTCTTTAAATATATTCATATTTACATAAATATAAAACCATGTTCATAGAATGTTTTATATAGCCACATTCATAAAAATATTTTAAGGAGACGCCGATTCCAAAGGATCAACAGGAAAAATTAAAAATCTAAATAATATTCATAGGAAATGTGTAAAAAAAACTAATACTCAGTTCATAATAATGTTCATCCGAGATGCTCATTGCTAAGAGACAACATAAATCTTAAAATCCAGGTGGGATTTCATAAATGTCTTTGCGGTCTTTTAAAAAAAATTAAACCATGATGCACATAGTTTGTGCCAAATATCATATAAATAAATTAATACTTTTGAAATAAATTGGTAAAACTGAAGTGCCTTGGACGAAGAAAAGTTGATGGCAAAGAATAAACCTAGAAACTCGAAATCTAAATATAACATAGGCACAAATATCATATAAATAAATTAATACTTTTGAAATAAATTGGTAAAACTGAAGTGGCTGGGGCAAAGAAAAGTTGATCGCAAAGAATAAACCTAGAAACTCGAAATCTAAATATAACATAGGCAAGATAAATTAAAGAAACTACATATAAAAAAATATAATAAATTAAACAAACTACCTTTCATATAATAAATATAAAATATATTCAGTATTTATAATATGTATTAAATAAGTTATTAATATAATTTTATTTTTTTTAAAATACAAATGTATATAAAATTTATATAACTAACCATGTGCAAATTAATAATATAAAAATCTTAAACCCTATAGTATAAATATATTCATAAATCTGAAACCATATTCCATAAATAAATTCATTTAATTTTTTTTTACATAAATCTAAAACATGTTCATATTACCACATTCACAAAAATAGGGACGCTAAAGGGCCACATTCAAAATCTAAATAATATATATAGGAAAAGTGTGAAAAAACAGAAAACACTAAAACTAGTTCAGAAAAAAAATGTTCATGGGAGACACTGATTGCGAGGAGCCAACCAAAATCTTAAAATATAAAATTTGATGGACAGGGTCTTCGCCATCTTTAAAAAAAAAATTAAATCATGATGTACAAAGTATCTGCCACAAATATCATATAAATAAATTAATAAATATGAAATAAATTGCTACGAAAGAAAAGTTGAAAGCAACGAATACAACCAGAAACCCGAAATCTAAAGATAGCAACGAATATATATACAGGAAAAGTGTGAAAAAACACAAAACAGAATACACCCAGAAACCCGAAATCTAAAGATAGCAACGAATATATATACAGGAAAAGTGTGAAAAAACACAAAACACTAAAACTAGTTCAGAAAAAAATGTTCATGGGAGACACTGATTGCCAAGAGCCAACCAAAATCTTAAAATATAAAATTTAATGGACAGAGTCTTCGCCAACTTTTAAAAAAATTAAACCATCATGTACAAAGTTTCTGCCACAAATATCATATAAATAAATTAATAAATATGAAATAAATTGCTACGAAAGAAAAGTTGAAAGCAACGAATACACCCAGAAACCCGAAATCTAAAGATAGCAACGAATACACCCAGAAACCAGAAATCTAAAGATAAGACAGGTTGGATAAACTAAACAAACTACACGAAGGGAGAACGTAAATTAATAAGTGAGCAGAGGCAACGATGGGAGTAGAGAAACCTGCAGTGGGAGGTAGAGAAACTTGCGGCGTGATCTGATTTGGTCTGAGCCCAGCTCAGAACAAAATCCAATCCATTGTGTTTATTGATGAATGGCATTGAAAGTCTTTGTATGTAAAAAAGTTTAAAAATATCTAAACCCTTGTGCAAAAGGTTTGTTCCTCTAGTTGTATACAAACTCCAAAAAATTTAAACCATCGACGCAGAAGGCTTTCTAGGGCTTCTGAGATCCGAACAGAGCAGACCTAAGCTGCAATAATAACAACCAACTATTCTCAGAGAATACCCGAACTCCCATTACAATGCTGGAAATAAAGAAATAAATGAAAGCATTATGTAAAAAAGGTTTGTTCCTCTAATTATATACAAAGTCCAAAAAATGTAAACCATCGATGCAGAAGGTTTTCTAGGGCTTCTGAGATCCGTACAGAGTAGACCTAAGCTGCAATAATAACAACCCACTATGCTCAGAAAAGAACCCAACTCCCATTACAATGCTGGAAATAAAGAAATAAATGAAAGCATTAGCGCATCCATGGCTTCTGACACCAAAGCCCAGCTCAGATGAAATAATCCGACCCTCATTACAACACTTAAGAAGAGAATCCGACCCTCATTGCAATGCCCATGAAAATAACAGAAATGCATAAGATAGCTTGCGATAAGAAGGAATAAGATAGCTTGCGAGAGACGGGCTAAGAAGGAATAATAAAGAATGCACCTGCACTTGAAGCCCCACAATTATTGAGAGAGAGCATTGATCTCAACCACATCCTCGATTCCCCTGAAGCTCGTTTTCCTCCATTCCAGTCCAGCCAGTCGGAATTCATTGCCTCTATTTCAGTCCAGACTAGCCTCCTCTAACACATACTGACTGAGACTCATACACGCATTAAAACACACGCGGACTCAGACTCAGACAACCGACCACACACAGAGTCAAACTCAGACAACCGACCACACAGACCACAGAGACTCATATTCAACTCAAACCCAGAAACCCAATGACACAGGCGCACCAGAGCATGGATAGAGGAGGAAGGAGAAGGTAAATGTTGAAATTGTGTCAGATTTGAGATTTATATATCCTTCCTTCCAACGGATAGATGATTTTTTTCCTTTGCCCCTCTTTCTACAAGGAATCGTTGCTGATGAAGCAAATTTGTTCTTTCGATTCAACCCAAAAAGCAGATGACTCAGAAGGATAAACGCAAAAAGCAGATGGATCCGTTTATCCGCCTCAGAAGGATAAACGTAAAAAGCAGATGACTCAGCAGATGGATCCGTTAGCAGATGAATCAGCTCATAAATCCAAAACTGGGCTCTCATGCTTTTCTTCAACTGCTATTCATGCTTTTCTTTCGGTTTTGATTCATGCTTCTAGACAAGGATTTTGCCGCCATTCCTCTTTGTATGAGCGAGCTCAAAACGCTAGGAGAACCCAAATGTCGTGGTAACTGTATGGTCCGGTGAAGAGTAACTTGAATTTTCATCATTGGCTATACGTTCTAACCCTTCAACTTTGCTGTGGGGGAATATGGTAAATTGTTAAACCTCCTAGGCTTTTGAAAGATTACCAAGAAATTTGTAGGGAAGCTTGTCACACGTTAATAAAGAAATGGACGGTTTCCACGTTTAAAGAAATGCGATTCTACTTTTTCAAGTATGTGTAAAGCACTTCGAATGTTGTAAAAAGTTATTTTTTTATAATTGTATTGTCTAGTAGATGCTCTTGGACGACGGGGTGTTTTAGCCCAACGTCCGTTCCTTTGTCTTGTAATCTAACCACAAATCTTTGTTAGTTCATAGTATCCCGGATCCAACAATGAATTTCTGTTAGTTTATAGTAATTCCAAAAAGGTAGAAGTAGCTCATAGTAAATCCTTTTCTTTTTATGTTTGGCCATTTTTATTTGTTCCGTGTGGATCTCAAATGTTTTCTTGTAAAACATTATGCATCTATTGTAAATTCAAATGTATATTCTTTTGGAGTTGCAAATATAAAATTTGAAGTACACATGTTATTTTTATTAACTTAGAAGATAATAAAGGTAGCTTTAACAAAGTGTACTTTAAGTTTAATATCTGCCACTCAAAAAATATAAGGATTGAAATCCTTACACTTTAGGTTTAGACCCTCGTAATGTTTTTGCAGGCTATGCATGGTTGTGGGATTTTATAAGGAGGAAGAATTATGGTGGGCACATTCATATCACTTGGGTTTGAGGCTTACGGGTTAAGGGATTCTTCATATGTATGGGTTCAATTTCCTGGTGAGGTTGTGGGATAATTTCACTCAAATCCTTGAGAAAGTATACATAATTAAAAGTCCTACAAATGAAGATGAACCTGTAGGTGAAGTGTACATAAGGGTAAGTGATTTTTTTCAATGTGACAAAAGAGTAGAAGCTTCGAAGAGATTTGTTGTTCTTTACAAGTGAATAATACCACCAACAAAGAAATTGGTTAAGTAGGGAATTCGTTCATATGGAAGGAATTATATTTTTTCTAACTAGGATTAAAGTTATTTGGCCTCCAAGCATGAGAACTACAATTATCTACATGAACACAAACAAGGTAAAGTTATCCAGTATTACTTTTTTTTTCTCCAAAAAATAAATAAAATTGTATTCAAGAAAGATGAATATATATGAACCATTTCTTTTTAGAGTCTTCTTTTACATCTGACAATAAAAAAATTTCTTATAGATATCTACTTTTATACAAAAAAGAATTACCACTATCGTTCTACTTAATGGGTCAAATATTATTTTATTATGAATCTATACATCATAAAAACCTTTTCAAAGACTAAATTTCATGGATTCTACTTCCTCCCCTTCAATGAATTTGTAATATCCCAAAGCTCCTACAGGGAAAGATAAGGAATCTTTAGAAAGATGGTGAGATTTACTATTCAATTTACTAAGGATATGTGATGTAGTGCCCCTACCTCAGCAGGGTCTACTGACCTCCTGGTCTCTGGATCTTCTCGATCTTCAAGCTAGAACAACTCTTCGATTCTCTGTTGGAGTCTTCAAGAATTTATCCACAGGTCCTCCTCACGAAACTTCATCGTGTGAACAAGCACTAGGCACACGTTTCTCTCACACAACCATGGACTGTGACCATGAGCCTAATCCAAAAGGCGTTTCATGATTTCGTGTGTCAGGTCTTTGCAGGTGAGTTTCCCCAACTCTCCCAACCTCCGAAACCCCGGCAGGAATCTAGAGTGTACTGGCCTCTCCCTTATCTTCCCTCAATATGACCTCATGTCATGACCTAGGGTTCAACTCTCAAGCACATCGAGATTTCTCATATCGGGAATTCCCAATATGATTAGATCTATGGTCCACGATCTTCCCTCAATCAACGGCTATGATTGAATCGTGATTTCACGTTTCGCGACTTTGGAGGTTGGTTCACCTCCATTCTCTCGATCCTCGATTTCCTGATATTTGCGAGTGTCAGATCGATGGCTCACAACTCTATTCGATCGGCAGTTGCGATCAAGTTGCGATTTCGTGTTTCGCAGCTTTGGGAGTCTCCTTACCTCCTTTCTCCTGATACCTAAAATAACAATGGTGCTAGATGGACAGTCGAGATCTTCCCTTGGATCAACGACTATGATCAAGTCGAGATTTCTCATTTCGCGGATTTGGCTCGTATGGAGTCCCTTCGACACTTAGCCGAATTCCAAATCTGTGCACTCCTTGCAAGAGATTCTTACGCAAGACTTGGTTCCTCTAGGTGACTGTGCACACCTTGTAGCAGTCACTTTGCACTCCTTGCAAAGGGAAAGTTTCGTTCTATCTCTTCTAAGCTTCGGAATCGAAATAAATCCCATCACGCACTCCTTGCGTTCTATGTGCACACCTTGCACTCACTCAGCAGAAGAGAAACAATTAAAACTTATACTAACGTTCACATTTTCATCCATTCATAACAAAATTCATTCATTTATGAAACACGATAACAGAGAATTACAAATAGTAACAGTGTTATGCATTTGAGTCAAATTTCCTCTGTCATATTCATTCAAAAGTAAATGTCTACAACTAATATCAAAATAATATCTCAAAACTTGGAAATTCCTACTAACTCACAGCAGCCTCATTTGGGCGTACAAAACCTCTATTTATCTCAGAGGGTCCTTAGGGTTCCCTCCGACTACTCGTCTACTCAGATAACAAGAAAAACTCTAACTCCTACCTAAGTTCAGTTACATTCAAGACTCATAGTGAAACTCCTAGATCACTCGTGATCGTCCACTCCCAAGTGTTTGATCTTCCTTTGTTTTTCCAATCAGATCCAAAATATTTGCAGTAACTCTCATGTTTGAGATGCCAAAATTATTCTCGAGTTCTGAGCTTTCCTGCCACGTGCGCTTGCTGACGATGCTGCATCATACTCCCCCTGGACAAAAATTCATGGACACTTGTCCATGAGTTCCTACACTGATTTTTCATGCTTCTTGATATCATCTTCATTTTCCCAACTCACATCTTCTATTAGGTTTCCCTTCCATTTGACCAGATATTCAAGATAGGTCTTCCTCCTAGTCTTCTTGCTAATCCTCTCATCGATGATCTTCACCATCTGTTGTTTTTCTGCTATAGGCATGTGTTTCTCCCACTGAATCTTCTCTTGAACTTCTGATCCCTCTGAGTCATATTCTCTGTAAGGGTACAGGTCTAAAACATTGAATATGGGTGATATGCCCACATCATATGGAATCTCAATCTCATAGGCATTTGCACCAAACTTCCTTAATATCTTACATGGCCCTATCTTCTTCATCTCCGACTTGTTATATGTTCCCCTAGGGAATATTTATTTCCTAACATGTGCCAGAACCTGATCTCCTACTTCAAATTGAATTTATCTGCGATGTTGATCAACTCTACACTTGTATTCTTTCCTAGAGATCTGCAAGTGTCCTATGATCTGGCTATGGAGTTTTTTCATTTCTGCAGCAAAATATTCTACTCCAACACTTCTGATCTCATTCTTTTCTAAGTCTCTCAACTCATATACTCCCCTGGGTTGCGTTCCATACAATATTTGGAATGGGCTCTTTCTAGTGCTTCTATTTGGTGAGTCGTTGTATGCAAATTCTTCTTGTGGAAGAATCTGATCCCACTGGTTATGATGCTCAGTGACCAGACTTCTCAACAAGTTTCCCAAGCTTATGTTTACCACCTCAGTTTATCCATCTATCTGAGGATGATAAGCTAAGATGAAGGACATATCTGTCCCCAACTTCTTCCACAGTCTTCTCCAAAAATGACCAACAAATTTTGTGTCTCTGTCTGAGATGATGCTTCTGGGTAGGCCATGAAGTATCACAACTTCTTTGAAAAATAGATTTGCAACATGTGTTGCGTCACTGGTATTCTGGCATGGGATAAAGTGTGCCATCTTTGAAAACCTATCCACCACCAAAAATATGGAATCATATCCTCTTTTCATTCTTGGAAGTCCCAACACAATATCCATTCTTATTGCATCCCAATGCCTCTCTGGTATTTGCAATGGTTGATACAATCCAGTGTTTTGTCTTTTCCCTTTTGCATGTTGGAAGATTTTGTATTTGTTCACAAACATTTTCACTTCTTTTCTCATACATGGCCAATAGTATGAACTTATCAACCGTGCAAATTCTTTATCATGGCTGAAATGTCTAGCCAATCCTCCACTATGCATTTCCTTCGAAAGGTTATCTCTCATTGAACATTTTGGTATGAATAACTGATTGCCCTTGACCAACAATCCCTCTTGAATCATATACTTTCCCCACTCACTCCTATCTCTTAGCACAGGATTCACACATGCTTCGTATGATTCCTTGAAATATGAATCATCACAATAAATATCCTTTGAGTGTTCAAACCCCAAAGTCTTCACCTAAAATTCCTGTAGAATCAAACATCTCCTGCTCAATGCATCAACAAATTTGTTAGCATTACCAACAATGTGTTTTTTAACAAAAGTTAAATTCTTCATAAAATCAATCCACTCTGCATCCTTCTGATTCAATTTTTCTTGTTTGGTTATGAATTGTAAAGCTTGGTTATCGCTATACAAGACAAATTCTTCTGGGACAAGGTAATGTCTCCACTTCTTCAGGGATTGAATTATGGCATAAAATTCCTGATCATATGTGGATTATTTTCTCTTAGTCTCATTCAAATTCTCACTGAAATAGGAAACCAGACTATTATCCTGGCTGAAAACTGCTCCAATTGTAACTCCACTTGCATAACATCTCCCCTGAAATGTCTTTTCAAAATTTGGAAAGACCATAATTGGTCATTCTGTTATCTTCTCCTTTAGTGTATTGAAGCTCCTCTCGGCCTCCTTTGTCCATTTAAAATACTTTTTCTTCTTCTTTACTGTATCCATAATTGGTGCACAAATTCCATTGAAATCTTTGATGAACTTCCTATAAAAAATTGCTAATCCATGGAAGCTCCTTACCTCAAACATGCTTCTCGATGACGGCCATTCTTTGATTTCTTTCACCTTTTCTGGATCCATCTTCAGCTCATTTGAAGAGATCACTGTAATGACCCTAAATTGGTAAATGGTTAAAAATTATTAAGTAAGATTTAATTAAGGGATAATTGCAGTTAACAAAATAATAAATTAACTGGTGACCACATTTAATGACTTGAGAATTACAATTTAAAAGATCAATGAAAATGTTATAAAATGGTGGTGTATGCAGGGCGAGGAGCCCAGAAATCCCGAGATGATAAAAATATTAATGGAGGGACGAAGGACAGAGGACGGGGGGTGGTTGTGGAGTAATTGCGTGAGTCGGTAGGGAGGAATAAGGGACGGGAAGAGGGGGATGTGTGCACCATTCGGAGGGGGATGGATGCTGTGGACTGTTTTGCTGAGCCAGCTGTATTGGCCGAGAACCATTGCGTATTGCCGTGAGCAGAATTTCTATGCACTGTGGTATTTGCTGTGCACTGTGGTATTGGTTGGGAGCCTGTTGTATTTTCTGTGGACTGTTGGCTTGCTGGGAGCAAGGAACAAAGTGTACTGGACTGTGGCTTTTGATCAGGGGAGGCACCGAGTTGCTGGAGGTTTTGGGCACAGAGGGCCAAGATATCCGTAGATATCCTAGAGCTAGGTAGTTTTCCTAGTTGGCAGGGAGGACAGTAGTTTTGGGCAGTTATTTGCTTGTTTGTGGTAGGGTTGATCTGTGTAGCAGAAGGCAGCAGGAAAGCAACAACAATTAGCATCAGAACCAGGTACTTTTTTAAGTTATGTATTTATTTCTTTTGTCATGAAATCAATTTTTATTGATAAATCTAAGTTATTCAAGTTGTTGTTATGAGAATCACTATTATGCTAAGAAGATATTGTTTCAGTTTACCAAATAAATCGTTTATGAATCTTAATGATGTTTATAAGTATATGGGCATTACATATGGTATCAGAGCGTCTTAGTTCGAAATCTGGGGCCTAAGGGCTGAAACCAGGAGTGTTAACTCCAACCACGCTTAACCTGTAGGAGATACGCATTAAGTTTGACTAAATGGAACTGATACATGATACAGTATGGTATCCAAGCTATTGAGCATGGAAAAGAGAAGTCATAACGTAAATTTTATTTGGGTAATGTTGTTAATGAAGTTTCGGGTAGAATAGACACCTGAAACCGATGAAA